>JAVXUL010143179.1:0-14704 GCA_035590515.1 Trichilia minutiflora
TTTGTGTTAAACAGATTTTGTATAAGCCTTACAGGCCTACAGGTGGTATCCTGTGTTATTGGGTACACCCTGAAGGTTTGTGGCGTTGTCACAGGTAGGACCCACGGGTCGGGTCATGACAGACTGGCCTGACTTGGCCCGGAATCGCCAGTTCGGACCCATTAGACACCTTTATCCATTTAAGAAGTATATGAAAGTCATGAAGGGGTATATCCGTAATTATAATCATCCAGAAGATTGCATAGTCAAATAGTACATTGTCGAAGAAGCAATAAAGTTTTATGCAGAATATTTAACAAATACATATGTAATTGGAAATCTAGCTGACCAAAGGAATAAAATGTTAATTCAAAGGCTTTTAACTTCTGAACAAATGGTTCATATTGACAATGACTTGTTGAATCAATCACATAATTATGTATTGCATAACACTGCAGACATTCAATCATATATTGAGTAAGAAATCAAATCTTATAATTCTTCATTAATTAAATATATCTATGTCTTAGAAATTGATAACTTGTTAAAATTATCCATTTGATTTGTCATTTGTCTAGTGAGCATATGACATTGCTAAAGAAGCAAAATCCCCGTTAAACCATAAAAACAAAATGGTTGCAAGATAATCATAATCGTACATTCATGCATTGGTTAGAAGATAAAGTAAGCATATTAGAACATTTTATTTTCTTAATTTTTATATAATCTTGCTGTTTTTTACTAAAACATTAACAAGATTTGTCATATAGGTAACAAATATGGTGAACAATGGTGAGCTAGTGTCAGAGTTAGTAAAGTGGTTAGCACAAGGACCTCGACTGACTGGTGTCAAATATCCGGGGTACTTGATAAATGGTTATCACTATCTAGCCAAAAATAGTGATAATAATCAAGTTATTCAAAATAGTGGCATTTGTGTAGTAGTACAAACAATGCAAACTTTTAATGCTAAAGATAAAAATCCCATTATTGGTAACATGAAATTTTATGGTGTGATAAACGAAATTTGAACTTGATTATTACATATTTAAGATAACTATTTTTTTGTGTGATTGGACTGACAATAAAAATGGTGTTAGAGTTGATGATCTGGGATTCACATCAGTTGATCTTAATCGGCTTGGTTATAAGTTGGATTATTTTATCTTAGCATCTCAAGCAAAACAAGTTTTTTATGTGAAGAACCAACTTAATGATAACTGGTCAGTTGTTTACTCGGTTCCTCCATAAGATTTTGAGCCAAACTCATATCAAATTGATGTTGAGAATTTAACTAATATTCCCCCCTTTATACAACCACTATCAATTCTTGAAATGAATGAAATAAATGATGATAATGTTGAGATTTATGCATGATCAGTCTGTAATGGAATATGGATTGACAGTTAAATAATAGTGAGCATTATATTCTGTCATTCTATGTATTTTTTTACTTCTCATGATTTGAATTCAAAAATATATATGAAATATAATATCTAGTTTGCATTGTCAGATGGTCCATTACATGTGTTATTTCTTTTTTGACCTTGAAAAAATGTACTTTCAAATTTGTTGTAGATGTTTAACAGTGATAGTAATGGTGATGAGAAGAAGATATCATCTATTGATTTGGATAACCGCCTAACAAAAGGGTTTACAATAAAAGCAAATGTTAATAAGATAAAATCTGTAGGTGGGAAAGATTGTTCTAAACTACAACACAACAAGTTTACCTATTGGATCCACAGCTCATGACTTAACAAGCACTCTTAGCATATTAGCATGACAAGTGGTACCCATTATTTATAAAGATTGGTGGAAGGTCTAAGATGGAATGAAAGAAGAATTATAGGCATATGTTCAGGTATAAATAACATATGTTGCAAAATTATATTTCTATCACATCTAATTAATTATATTATATTATATTCTTAAATATGGAGGATATTAATAATTGAATAATTTACTTTTATAGAAAACTTTTGATGTGAATGTACGTTGTAAAAAATAAGTTTTGTATGACATTGGAGTATCATGTAGACGATTTCGTCATCACTTGATTACTTATTATATTATACCAAACAAGCACGACCCCAAATCACTCAAAAAATCGTCATTGGAGCACAAGTTTATCAAACAAAAGCATTGGTATATATTTGTGGTGATTAAGTTGTAAGAGGAATTTATGGTTAGGGGTGTCAAATGGGCCGGGCCGAGCTTAATCGATTCGGGCCGTTTCGGGCCAAGCATTTAAGCTGGCCCGTTTAATAAACGGGTTGATATTCTCAACCCTAACCCAACCCGTCGGGTTAACGGGTTAAACGGGCCAACCCGTTTATATTAAATAAATAAATATATAATAATTAAAAATTTTAAAAAAAATAAAAAAATTAATAAAAAATAAAAACACTATAAATATATAACAACAAATATTTTTAATTTAATTTTTTAAAATTAAAATTTTATTATTATAAATATATAATAAATATTTAATTTAAAAATATATTTTTAAATATTTAATTAATATAATCGAACCGACCCGTTTAACCCGCGGGTTAAACGGGTTTGAGCCCTTTTACCCGTGGGCCAAAAAACATTGACCCTAACCCGCTTATTTTACTGGTTAAACGGGTCGATCCGTCGGACCGAACCCGTTTTGACAGCTATATTTACGGTAAGTAATTTATGTTTACTTAAATAAATTACATTACTTTTAGTTTTAAAATTTCTTTAGTATGGCTTATAATTGGTGTTGAGTACCTTGATTGTAAAAAATTAGATCTGATGGTTAAGAGAAAAGAAAGAAAAATATCTACAATCATCATATAAGTCGTAAAACTTATACAGATCTTATTCAAGAAATGGTAAGTATAATTTTTATCGTTCCAATAACGTCAAATATTTCAGATTTTCTAAACTTTCTATCATATAATTAAATGCAAGACGGGTTTGTCAAAATTGAAGATTGATAGAAGCATAACATGGAAAAGGACACAATAGAAGAAGTCTGGTGGTTTTTTGTCTAAAGTAGTGCATGTTATTGAAAAGATTGTAAGTATTTTCTTAAACTATAATATATTTTAATTTGCTACATGTGTTGATTGGAGAGTACATTGTAAAATACAACAAGTATAATATGCATTATTTTCTTTTGTAGGATGAATTACAAAGTGAAACAAGGAAGGGTGCACTCAATATTGATGGAAAAAATGACATTCTGGCACAATCATTGGAAAAACTTTCTATAAATGACGTGATGAGTATATAAAAGTATAAGTACATTAAGGTTTAAATGTATCATTTTACACTTCAAAGTATGATTAACTCTCTCCATTTATGCATATTTCTAATCTTTGATGTAAAATTTACTACTTTATTTGTAATTTCAGCTAATTTTGGTTTTAATGCAGTAAATGTAAAAAGGTCATAACTTTTCATCCAAAAGAGTTATTGAGGTGAATCTTGATCAATTAGAAAGCTAACTCATTGGGATAAAACTTTTATATTTGGTCCAATCATCAATTCTAACTCTAAGTTATAATTTTTAAGCCATCAATCAAACCTAGTTGCTGGTCCAATCTAGCCCAATCATACTTCAGTATTTTATCGATATCTTTTAATAAAAATTTCGGATTGACCTGAGACAAGTGGAAGTTGAAAGAGGAGTCAAATATCTATACCTTTTATATTTACTACCAGAGCTGAATCATTGATTTTTAAGGTCATCCATGATGTTTTTGTGGTAGATAGAATATTTCAACTTCATTTGTCAAAGTTTTCAACTTAATTGTCAAATATTACAATTACCTACTTTGACATTTAGCTCTCATGTTTACGTATAAATAAGAGGCCTATTTTTTGTTCTAAAAATGTAATAGATATAATAGAATTAATTTGTAATAAAATTTCGTTCTCTCATCTTCATGTCTTTCTAAAATACTAGCTAAGGTTAGGAGGTTGATATTAAAGATATATAGTATGTTCTTTAGATCCTAACTTTGTTTTTAATGTTAAAGTTCTTTGGATTAACTACGTATCTATATTTTGAAAAATATTTTTAAGCATTTAAACTCTTTGATTTTTATGTAGACATTTAGAATATTGAATACTTGAAAAAATTTTCTTTGATTCATTATAGACATATGGTATAAAAAAATATTTTGAACATTAAATGTTTTAAATATTTTCTTATATGTTTTTATCAATTAATTTAAAGACATGATTTTAATCAAATATTGATTTTTTTGAAGAAAATATATTTTTCATATATTAAATGATTTTTATCTTCTGATTGGGATAATTCTTTAGTTAATCTCAATTGAGTTAAATAAGAGATTTAGTTTACAAATATCATCCTAAAATATCAATTTTCAAACTTTTAGTATTTTAATTTATATTTAATCATTATTTGATAATTTTTTCTTTAAAATTGATCCATCATTTATTCTACTTCTACTATTAGACTTTGGTTTGAACATAACCCAATTGGACTCTTGGAAAAACACTCCTTGTGGATATGATATTTGGACTCACTGGACTATATTATAATAAGACTACCTATACTTGAATACAATAATCTAATTGAGATCATGACACTTGTAAGGTGTAGGTAAAATGATAATTACAACACAATACTTTGAGCTAATGGGCGGCTATACTATATCAAAAATAGTTAAGATAAGGTATGAAGAACAATTTGCTATGGTAATTGTACAATTAGATGAAATACATCAACCTCTAAAGATACATGGGAAGGTTTCAGAGGGTGTTAATTCAAATGAACTTCAAAGGCAAAGTGTCAGTTGATAGTTTAATATGGATACTAACAAGTCAGATGATGATAATTGTAATGTAAGTTGTGAGGTGTAATTAGTCTTGTTTATGATGTTTAAATACTTGTTAATTAAATTAACTTGTCTTAACTTTTCTTAGCTTAATTTAACTAAACTTTAAATATATGCTCAAGAGAAAAGTTAGAAAAATATTTGCAAACCTTAAGAATCATTTCTTTTTAAGAATTGTATTACCTAACTTGATTTTTCATTTTGGGTATAAAGTTATTGAACCATATATTGAAAGTTTGATTGAGCATATGTTGCTTCCCCTAACTGAAGGCTATAAGATCCGTATCTTATGCATATGATTTATGAAATTATATTTTTTATTTTGAGTTAGATGGTTGAACAGGTGGAAACAATACCAAAGAAAAAGATTGTTGAATTATTTTCACTTTTGGTGGATAACTGTACTAGAAGTGTAGCAAAGCAAGTAGCATTTGACAATCAAGTATTTAGTTATAGCACCACTGCATACATATCAAAAGAGGATTGTCATATTGTAATATTTATAAAGGAGTTGATGGAATAATGCCTAAACTTGTCCTATTATAAGTAATATGCCATTTTTCATACTTAATTCCTATGACTATTACATGACTAAGAATGTGTACATTTTTATAATTAAATAAGTTGGATTACATATCAATATATCTAAAATCCAATATATTTTAAATGTGTTTTCAAATATAGATCTCAAACCACAGGTCCCTATTCATAAGACTATTAAAATTCAGCTATTCTCTAGCAATTCTAACAAACAAAGAAAATAGTACTCTTTTCTTGTATAGATATTCTATCTCCTCACCTCTTATCCTTTTACATTCTTTCCTCTATATCTCTCAACTTCTTTCTTATACTGATAGTTTGGAAAGATTACTAGAAGTTTCACTAAGGGATTAATATTGCATTACGATTGAATACCTTGAACTGCATTATGATTGAACAAATTCAAGTTAATTATTTCGCATATTGTTTAATATCTTATCTTAATATTTTGCAAATTTAAAGATCAAAACACTATACATATACATAATATGAGCCTTGTGCACTTTATAACCCCTGTTTCACATTATGTTTGTGTTACAAGTAGAATGGAAGAATATCATGCCTTTAAAGCAATGTTTTACATATATATTGCTAAAACCAGCAGTCACTGCATGGAATACTAAGAGTTGAGTAGCTTGTGAATGCTTTATTGTTTGGTTAGGTACTTGTAACAGGAGTTGAAAAGAAAATAAATGACAGTATTATACATTTTTATAAACCCAACAACTGTATCTCTTATTAGAAGGACATCAACAAGACAATTTCGTGTTTAACAATCATGTTATATTGTTGATTGCTTCGAGAAGATGCAACCAAGTCAAATAGTACTTATGCCATACAATCCTTCGCAAGTAAAAGTTTTAATAATAAAATAAATATTATTAAATCATGATTATTTCTTAATTTAATCTTACCAATTATAAGAGGTTCTATTAGTCTTTATTGCAATTAACATATCCATGTTAAAAATTTTGAATAATACTCTGCATTCCAAATCATATCCTAACTTGTATATTGATGATGTGGTCTTTATTGATTGGATGGATAATAAGAGAGAGCAATTAGTTGTTTTTAAAAATTATATAATTTATCATTCAATCCATAAAAATACCCTATTACTTAGGATAGAAGTTTGGATAATTATATAGGATTCGTAACGTTTACTGATTTATTTTATGTCCAATTACCTAAATAGCAACTCAGCAAAGGAATTCAAACTTCGATTGGAATATTCAATTTCCATTCAATTTCAAATTTTAAATTAAAAAGTAAAAATTATGATAATTGTATTTAAGTGATTTATACCACAATTAAAAAAGTTGATTCTTTTATATCTTTGCTAATATATTTTTTTCATTCTATATATAAAATAAAATTAAAATATGCCAAAAAAATTGTGAGAGAAATTAAATTAAATTAAATTTATAAAATATAATAAAATAATAATTATTAAATTTAATTTAATAATTATTATTAGTGCAAGAAATTTTTTTTCTTGAATTTCGCATACTAAAATTATTTTCTTCGTTTGCATAAAAAGAGAATACGCAATAAGGAGAAAAAGTCTAATATATTTATATGGCTTTTCGCATCTTTTATTGCTTGAATTTTTGACCATTGTAAATATGTCATATGTTCATAATTTCTCTTCATAAATCAAATGATCATGTACCTATTTTATGGACATAACTCTCATATTTATGACCCCTTTTTTATCTACACATTAAATACTCTATTTAAATTCTTCTTCCATATTAAAAATAACAGTTACAAAATGATCTCAAGAGTTTATTCATAAGTGATATCGGGACTCATGTAATACCCAAGAGCTCAATTGATGTGAAAAACCTTGAGATTTTCGATAATATCTAAGATCTCGGATAACATAAAAGTGATATAAGATATCTCAAAGTCTTCTTGTACATTTTAGAAGGCATGGGAGGTATCGAATTTATGTAATTATTTTGAAACTTCCTACAACGTGGGTGGTCCAAGAGAAAAGAAAATCTCTTGTATAGATATGTATATACGAGAAAATTGTTTCACTTATTATTTAGCATAAAATCTCTAACAAAAGTGTCAATTTATGAAATTATAGATCATTAATTGATTGAGTACTAATTTTTGAAGTATAAAAAATACTAATTAATGAATTATAGGGCAAGATTTGTTGGGATTGTTTGTAACGATGATTTGAGTGTAAAAAATATGAATTTGCTATTGTGATTAGAATGATTGCTTTTTGTTGTGTCCATATTATTAAAATTATTACTTGTGCAAATTAAAATTTTTCCAGCGAATGAAGTCCGTCCCGAAGCATTCATTATGAGAAGGGTCCATTCCTTTGGTCATTAACTTAAAGAAATAACGAGGGATTTTTAGCACAGTAAAGCAACAGTAAACGGAAAGAATATTAATCTGCGAACATCATTATTATTATTTCGCGATCCACCAAAAACATTAAACTCTGGGATTACAAAACCGTTAGTCATTGAGAGTGATTTTCTGTGTTGAAACTAAAACATCAGAAAATTTAATAAAATAACAAAGCAATAACAGAATATTGTAAAATAAACTGAACAAAAGCAAATTTTAAGAAAAACGATGGTCATAACTTCTCTTATTTTTAACTTTTATCAGTTAGGACACAAAAGAACACAAAAATATTTATTGATTAACCCTACTACTAAGCTTACACATAATAAAATTAAATCAAGCGTCAACCTAATTTCATAAAACATAACAAAATTTATACATAATATGACATTGATTAACAAAAATCTCTTCCACTACTTCCCATTTCACAGTGAAGGACTCTAGTAAATAGTGATATAAGGTATGCCAAAACCAAACCATCATGCGTAGGTTACTTTGATTCCAAAAGCAAAGGACCCCAAAAGAATAAATGAAAATAGGACTATAAGCCTATGTAATACGATTTACAAAATAATTTCGAAGTGTAATATTTAACTCAGAGGTGGTTTCGCATCATCAATACTATTTGGTTCTTCCATCTATGTTAGGGAAGAACTAATATAAGTTTTTTTACTGTGTTGAAGGAGAGGATTCTGAGTACGTGAAAAATTGACAAACAAAATTCCTTTCTACTGAGGGAAAAGAAATTTTAGTTAAAGCAGTAACTCAGGCAATCCCAACATTTGCAATGAGAGTTTTCTTCCCAAAATTTTTGTAGGATTCTAACTCATCTATGAGAGGCATACAATGGTTATCCTGGTAGAAATTGTGTAGATCAAAAGAAGATGGTGGATTAGGATCCAGGGATCTTAGCTTTTTCAATAGGGCTCTCATTGCAAAACACTGCTGGAGACTAATTTCCTATCCTAAATCTCTAGTAGCATGAGTCTAAGGCTCGGTATTATCCAACAAGCAGCTTTATGGAAAGCAAAATAGGCTACAACTCCTCTTTTATTTTGAGGAGTTTGTCGTGGGGAAGAGCTGTTATTGAGACAGGAACTATATGGAGAATTCGGAATGGCAAGAGTGTGTCCATTTACAATCAGAGATGGTTGCCACGGCTTAGTACTTTTAAGCCTTTCTCCCCTCAATCGTTACCTTCTCAAATTTTGGTTGTAGAATTGATTGACGAAAATGACAAAATGATGCCAACTGTATTTTAAAAATTCAACTTCTATAGCATTCTCTTGAAGACCAACTCCTATAGTGTTATAATAAGAGAAAGCATTACCAGGTGAAGAGTGAATAATATTTTGCTCTTAATTTAAAATTTTTAGACTTGCCTTTCAATTCAAATCAGAAAACTAGGTGATGGAAGTATTTCTCGAAATTCCTGCCCAGAAGAAACTTTTATTGGAGAGCTTGTCTAGATATCCTCTCTACATTATCAAATTTATGGAAAAAGAAAATCTCTTCAATTCCGATTTATTTGCGATGCAATTCTTATTTTGAAGATACTACACATGCCTTGGTTGTTTGCAAGAATGCTAAGAAAGTATAAAAATTATTCCCTCAAACAATATCAGCAAAAATTGTCACGTACCGGCCAATGAACCCTTCACGTGACAACTGCTACAAACTCCCACTATATACTCTATTATTTCTAAATACATATTGAGAGTATATAAGATTTCTAAAATACTTGTTTTATAAATCAAACATTTAAGCACTTCTAAAATCTCATTCTTGATCAATCCAAATTTCATAATTTCTCGAATTAGTCTCGAATGCTTCAAATTTATCCAAATCATTAAATTAAAGCATTTAAAAGATATATATAAAATCTCAAGTAGGTGAAATAGTGAAATTTATGAAATATTCAAAAGGCTTTTATAAATAGAGAAAATTTAAAATCATAATTATACGAAGTTTATAATGTTTCAAATTTATTTCAATATCCAAGAGTTAAATATAATATAAAAATAGTTAACAATCCCAGTCGACTCAATTTATACTAAGATGAGTTGAATTAGAAGTATACATAAATCCTTTTAAACTCAAGGATATTACCACCATACGGAACCACTCTACTAACTTGTTCTACCTAAAGATGAAAAGTGAGGGGGTGAGTATATAGGAGTATATTCTATGAGTAAATTAAAATATTAAAATAACTGATACTTCCTTAAAATAAAATCCTTAAAAATAAATCATGTTAGAAATATATATACAATAAGGTGTATTATCACATCCCGGTTCGTGGGTCCTACACAAAACAATCGTCATAAACTTTCAATATGTATTCTATTACCCTTGAATACATACTGAAAGCCTATAAGACTTCTGAAATATCTATTTTACAAATCAAATATTTAAGCACTTCTAAAATCTCATTCTCAATCAACTCAAACTTCATAGTTTCTCAATTTAATCTCAAATACTCAAATTTATCCAAATCATTTTATAAATCATCAATCAAAGCGTTTAAAAGGTATATATAAAATCTTAGGTAGATAAAATAATGAAATTTATAAAATATTCAAAAGACTTCCATAAAGAGAGAAAACTTTAAATCATACTTACATAAGGTTTATAATATTTCAAATCCATTTCAATTTTGAAAAGTTAAATACAATATAAAATTATTCAAACAATCCCAATGGACTCAATTTATATTAAGGTAAGTCAACTTAGAAATATACCTAAATTCTCTTAAACTCAAGGATATCACCACTACATGAAACCACACTACTAGCTTGTTATACCTAAAACTGAAAAGGCAGGAGGTGTATACGAGAGTATACTCTGTGAGTAAACTAAAATATTAAAATAACTAATACTTCCATAAAATAAAATCCTTAAAAATAAATCATGTCAGAAACATATAGTACAATGATTAGAAAACTTTTTTAAAAATAATTTCATTTAAAATATTTGATCAACTTTTAAAACAAGATCTATTATAAAATCATTGGACTAAACATCCTTTTCGATGATTACTCTAGTCCTAAGTAATCCCGAGATCGTTAGTGGAATTTTTGTATAAATTAAAACAATGAGATTTTTATAAAAATTAATTTAGAATGGTAGAAATAAATTAATACATGATTTTAATTTATTTTGAAAATCGGTCCATCACTGACGTTGGCCTTAAGTAATTATGAGGTGACATCTGTGACTATTTTCGAGAAAACTCATAGATAGGCAAAATTCAATCATGCCATATCATCTCATACCACCCATATACTTGTCCCACCTGTGATCTCTACTCACCTAGGCGACCTTTTTCCAAGTCCACCTTATGCAACTATCATGTAGCTACAATAATTCTATTCTAGCTACTCGATCGTAATCACAAATATATATATATATATAAATCAATATCAAACACAAGAAATCATATTATAAATCTCAATCATACAATTATTTTTGGCCTCTAACCACAAACCACAAATTATATATTCTAACATATATCATAAATTCACATATTTAAAACAAAAATAATTAATAATAGTTTAACTTCCTAAAACAAATCAAAATATCAAATTCATAGCAAAATATTTTTAAAGAAATTAAAAATATAAAAAATATATTCATTCACAATCTAGGAAGGGTATACACTCCGTAATTTTTCTCGTTTTTTGACACCTCGTGTAAGTTTCTAGCTCAAATATCGTCGCTTAAATACACATATGCCAATAATCTTATTAGTTCTCATTAAGAAAGTATGAATATAATTTACGTGCTTATAATATATTTTAATTCGGGCTTCTAAAGTCAGCTTATGCATAATCGAGTAAAAGTCTTTTTTTTTACCGTTTACTCGATTTCTAATATTTCAAGCTCAACTTATGATTTAACTTATCTTTGCGAAATCGACGAATTCACCCTAAATTTTTGTTATAACAGTAACCCGTGCATTGGTTTTACACACATTTTATTGAACTTGAGCTTTAGCTACCTTATCGTATAACTAACTATCCTATGATCTAAATAACGTATTATAACATAAATTTTTATAATTAAAACTAATCTGCATTCGTAGGTGAACAGTAATATTCAAATTTTAAAATTGTTCAAATACGAAATAAATGCTTAAAATAAGTTAGAAAAATCATCATTTACCTTGTAGTAGCTTGAGAATATTTTGATTTCGGCTAAAACTCGAAAACCCCCAATTTGAATATAAACCCTAATTTTTGTCCTTTATGATTCCTTGTCCCTTTTAACAAATCAAAGCTTGTAGGAGGTTTAGAATGTTGAGTTAAGTAAGAAATTGAAGAAAAAATGAAAAGATTGCAGAGATGGTGAGATGGGTTTTGAGAGCAGAAGGAAAAATGTAAAAGAGAAAATAAGAAGAGAACAAAAGAAAGAAAACATTGGGGAGAAGTGGTTTAGCCCCCCATTTCTAATGGCTAGTGAAATTATCATTTTAACCTTAAAAAATTCAAAGAATAAAATTTTGGATGGGAGTAAAATGGTTATTTCGTAGGGATTTTTGCCCATTCAATCAAATGAATCGCGGAGATCATTCGAATAAATTAATAAATTCGATCGAACGAACCATGATTCATTCAAACAAATCCTTCGATGCTTTAAAAGATAGAGAGTCTTGATTTATATCATTTGAACAAACTGCAGTTTGTTTGAACGAATAAATGAATTCGATCGAATGAATAGTAATTCATTCAAACGAATTTAAACCATTTTTTATCCAGAAAGCACCCTAAAATTTTATTCGAATGAATCGATGATTTTGTATATTTTCACTTAGATCCTCCTAAATTAAAAAATATCATTAAAACTCCATTTAAAGTAAAACTAATTTTTAATTTTATTAAAATCCTTGTGTTTATCATTTTAAAATTTGATCTACTCAAATTAAATTCTCAAAATAATCATTGAATTGCGATGATATATCAATTATTTATTTATTAGACATAAATCATGTATAAATATAATAAAAAATTATCATATTATCTTTGAGTTTTACATAATAGGCTCACCAAAATACTTCTTATCAATATTTCTCCGGGCTCTCCGCTTATGCAGCTTCTGTTGGAATTTTACAATTCCCATATTCACCAAGATCTCGCATATACGAATATAGAATATAATTATGTGTCAGAATGCGTACCTCTTTTAGCCATTTGATGCAGCGTTTCGATGCAACTTGTAGCGTTCCAAAGGTTAGGTCTTCCTCTCTATTCTCTAACTTTATGGCAGCCTACTCAATGGGTAGAGACAGGTTAGGGTTTTTTGAAACCCATACTTTCCTTTATATAGAGCTAGAGAGAGGACCTAGCCTAACCCTGATTGGTCTTTGTTGGACCTCCCCATCAAAGACTTCAACATGATTTATGGCCTACACTGACTGTCAAAACTAACCCGTTATAGACGTTAAGCCTAATTTTCTTTAAATCACATAATTGAGTCCAGTTTATTTATTGACTATGATATTAGCCCATTTTTAATAAAATTATAATAACGATTTAATATAAACCCACAAAAATTTAACATTAAAGAACATAATTAAAAAATGGTGGGTATTTCATCTTTTCAAGTATTAAATAACACAAAAATATCTCTTGGCTATTTTGTTAAAAATTAGAGCTAATTAAATTATTTTTATCTTAAAAATGTTCCTCCATTATATTTCTAATGTTGAAGTTAAATAATTTCTAATATGGCCACCGCATCACGTGCTTTCCTTGTTTGCTTGCTATAGATTTTGGATAAATATTTCTTAAGTACAGATCTTGTGTGCAATACTTTCTAGTTTTTCAAATACCTCCCGAAAAAAATGAGTTCATTAATTTTTTTTTTTTTTGGTCATGTTTTAACAATTAGAATAACATAATGTCTTAAGTGTTTTCATCATGAATTATTCAGAACTTGGTGCTCTACTGATTTCCACACTGAATTAATTATAATTTCTCATTGGAAATCTTATAAAAGAAAGGAATTTGACTTTCAAAGTTTCATCTACTACAAATATTTACTTGATCCACAATTATATATTAACCAATAAAAATTATATTATTTATCCGATGTGTTTTTGTGCTTGCTGGCATTCAAGACCTCCACAAATGGACTGTATTGTATTAACTAGAACAATCACTTTCAGTCAATTCAAAACCTACATTTGGTTTTGCGATTCACTACATTTTAATGAAAAATTGAGGACAAAATAGTTATAAGTTATAACAGTATAATTAAAAGCTAGTTTTAGTATTTTTAAGTTTCCAATAACACAAAAATATGTTTTTGTTATTTTATTAGAAATTGGGATCAAATAAGTTTGTTTGTTTTTTGAAAAAAAAAAATAACGAATGATTGTTCAGAAAATTAAAATGACCATGATTAAAAATTTAAAACAGGAGAGTTAGAGAGATGAATTTACCACTTGATTAAAATGGTTTTTTCAAACAATAAAAATTAAAAAGACTTGCTAATAAGAAATAGTATCAAAAAAATCATTCAAATAAAATGATTTTCATTAAAAAAAAATAGAGAGAGAAGGTGAACTACTAAAATGCATTGCTTTTACACCAAGTATAGAGTCAAAAACAATAGCAATAGGGGAGTAAGTGCCACTGTTAACAATATAATTTGATATTGATTATAATTATATGTAAGCAATACTTTTTGGACGGGTATTTCTGTTGGTTTTTGAAATGTTTTGGAGGCTGAGTTTGCCTCTATATTTGTTTGTTTTGACAAGGTATTTGTGACAGTTTTGATTGATAACTACAACAAAACAGGCCTTCTGCGACGCCACGTGGCGTCGCTAAAGGTAGAATTAGCGTCGTTAAAGCCTTTAGCGACGCCAGCGACGTACGTCGCCGAAGGATCATCGCGGAAGTCTTTAGCGACGATAATTATATGTCGTCGCTAAACCCCCCCATCTACGACGCCGTACAAGC
>JAVXUL010143190.1:0-14701 GCA_035590515.1 Trichilia minutiflora
TTTTCTAATGTTAATTGGTGTTAGATGCTGGCAGTATAAAAATAGGGACCTAGAATAATGCTAGACACAGGAGTATGTTTGTGAGACTGGAAAATAGAATTGATTTAATAAAATTAATTCCTCTTGAATTCCTTCTTCCTCTCTGTTTTTAGTTTTGAGTTTCTATTTTGTTCTTGTTCATTTTTTTTTTCTTCATCTGTTTTCTTGCTGGTTTTATTTGTTGTGAGTTGAATGTATGTATAGCAAGCTTTCTGTGTAGCGTGTGTTGAGTGAGTGATTTATTTTTTTGCATTTTCGTGGTGTTTTGGGAGTTTCTTGTTCAAGTTTTAACAAGTGGTATTAGAGCCATTATCACAAGGTTTGCAGAAGAAAACAGATGCAAGAAGCAACACCATTGAAGGACAGAATTTGTAAGCAGCAAGATGGTCACCACTAAGTTTTCAATTGAGAAGTTTAAAAGTGATAGTGACTTCTCAATCTGAAAATTAAAGATGAAAGCCTTCCTAGATCATGAAGGCTTGAATTATGCACTTGAGGATGAAGATTTCAAAATAGAGGGCAAGGAGTATACTAAGTTTGATAGAAGGGAAATGCAAAGAAAACCCAGGAGTGCTCTTATCTTGTCTTTGTCAGATAAGGTGCTAAGGGAGGTGATTAAAGAGAACACAGTCCGTAGGATTTGGATGAAGTTGGAAGAAAGATATCAACAAAAATCCATTGCCAAAAGATTTTACCTTAAAAAGCAGATGTATGCATTCAATCTTGAAGAAGGGGGTTCTGTTGAGGAGCACCTGGACAAGTTAATCGACTAATGATAGACTTGGAATTTGTTGATGTGAAGGTGGATGATGGAGACTAGGCATTAATTGTTCTCACCTCATTACCTGCATCTTGTGAGCATTTTACTGACACCTTGCTGTATGAAAGAACTAGTCTCTCGATGGATGATGTAAAGAACTCTTTGAATTCAAAAGAGTTGAGCAAAAGAAATCAGCAGAAAGAGGCAAGTACAAGAGAAAGATTACATGCCAGAAGAAGGTCTAAGAGAAGGGAAGGCAAAAAGAAGGAAGATTTTAGATCAAAATCCAAGGGGAAAGGCTTAAGATGCTTCCTTTGTTATAAGGAAGGTCACTTCAAGAAGAATTGCCCAGAAAGAAAATTGTAGAGGACACCAGCAACACCAGTAAAAAAACAAGACTCTGCAATGGTCATTGAGATAAACTTTCAAGATATATTTCTTTTACTTGCTACATCTAAGGATAGAAAGCTCATAGGTGATTGGATTCTTAATTTTGGTTGCACCTATCACATTTGTCCAACCAAGTCATTGTTTAAGAAATTAACTTTGGGAGAATATGGCAAAATTATTTTGGGGAATGAGATGACTTGCAGGGTACAGGGCATAGGATCCATTAGGATGAAAATGGACAATGGTGTAGTGGTTTAATTACAAGAGGTTGGATATGTTCCTAGCCTAAAATGAAATGTGGTGTCATTGGGCATGTTAGAGTCTACTGGGTGTACTTTCAAAGCAGAAAATGGTATCTTAAAGGTTTGTAAGGGGTCATTGATCTTAATGAAGGCAAAGAGAAGTAATGGCCTATATATAGTGCTTGGGAAAGTGCTAACAGGAGACATCAATGCCATTAGAAGTAAGGATGAGGGAACTTTGATGCTATGACATCAAAGACTAGGACACTTAGGTGAGAAAAATTTGCAAGAACTGAAGAACCAAGGCTTGTTGAGAATAAAACTCGATGAGAGACTGTAGTTATGTGAGTGCTGTGTAATGGGCAAACTTCATAGGAGAAAATTTGATGAGGGAAAGCACAACACATCTAATGTACTCAATTATGTACATTTTGATGTGTGGGACCAACTCAAGTAGCTTTTTTAGGTGGAGCAAGGTACTTTGTATCAATCATAGATGATTTTTCCAGAAAAGTTTGGGTTTATCCTCTAACAAATAAACATCAGGTGCTTAAGAAGTTCTTAGAGTAGAAGAATCTGGTGGAGAATCAAAAGGGCGAAAAGCTGAAAGCCATAAGGATTGATAATGGGCTGGAATTCGACAATAATGCATTTGACAAATTATACAAAGATAATGGGATCTTGAGACACAAGACAACAACCTATACACCTAGCAAAATGGGGTGGCAGAAAGGTTGAATAGAACATTGTTAGAGAAGGTTAGAAGTATTTTAGTTTGTGCAGGTTTATATAAATTATTTTGGGCTGAGGCAGTAGTAACTGCAATTTATTTGCACAATAGAAGTCTAACAGTAACCCTGGAATTTAAGACACCAGAAGAGATTTGGACAGGAGTAGCACCATCTCTCAGCCACCTAAGAGTCTTTGGTGGTACAATCTATACATATGTAAAATAAGATAAGTTGGATACAAGGGCTGTGAAGGGTATATTTGTGGGATACCCAGAGGGTGTCAAAGGATGGAAAATTTGGTGCCATAATGGGAGAGATGGCAGGTGTATAATCAGCAGGGATGTAAAGTTCTAAGAAGATGGCTTGACTGAGAGTAAGAAAGATGTTGAAAGGCCTAGAATTCTCTCTGAATCAAAAAGAAGTAAAGTTGAATTTGAGGTGGAGCCAATGTCAGAAAAAGGCAATGAAGCAGATCAGGAGTCATAACCTGGTGAGCAAGTTTCTGATGTCGGTGAAGGTACTAGTACAAACACCAAAATGATACAACAAAAAAGAACTACAGATTATCATTTGATGAGAGATAGGGAGAAAAGAACTATAAAACCTCCAAACAGGTATGGTTATGTTGATTTGGTTGCTTATGCTCTTCTTGCTACAGAAGAGGTTAGTGATGAAGAACCAACATATGAAGAGGAGGCTTTGGATGGACCTGATGTAGTCAACTGGTATAAAGCTATGTGTGAAGAGATAAGATCTTTAGAGAAGAATCACACTTGGAGATTAGTTGATAAACCTGAAGGCATAAAAGTTGTGGATTGCAAATGGATTTTTAAGAGAAAAGAGAAGGCTGATGGAACCAGGAGATTCAAATCTAGGCTGGTATCACTCAAGTAGAAGGGATTGATTGTACAAAGATCTTTTCACCAGTGGTCAAACATGGTTCTATTAGATTACTGTTATCATTAGTTGCAGTGTATGACTTAGAGTTAGAGCAACTTGATGTCAAGACTGCTTTCCTTCTTGGTACCCTTGAGGAGGAAATCCTAATGAAGCAACATCAATGCTTTGTCAAGAAAGGATCATAACAGAAGGTATGCTTGCTGATGAAGTCTATTTATGGACTTAAATAATCCCCTAGGCAATGGAACCTAAGATTTGATGAATTTATGAAAGAAATTGGCTACTTGAGGAGTAAGTTTGATCAATGTGTTTACTTTAAAGGTGATAATACTGATGATATGGTATTTCTTCTATTATATGTGGGTGACATATTAATTGTAAGTAGACCTAAGAGCAGGTTGGCTGAGTCGAAGAACACACTGAGTTTAGTTTTTGATATGAAGGATTTAAGGGTTGGAAAAAGGATTCTTGGTGTCGAGATCACAAGAGACAGAAAGAAAGGCTTGTTGATGCTATCCCAAAGCAAGTATCTTAGTAAGGTTTTACAGAAATTCAACATGGTGGAGGCAAAACCAGTGAAAGTTCCTTTGGCAGCTCACTTCAAGTTGTCAAAGGATCAAGGTCCACAAACCGCAGAAGAAATAGAAGAAATAAGCAGGATTCCATATTCAAGTGCTGTTGGAAGCTTGATGTATGGAATCGTTTGTACCAAACCTGATCTTGCATTTGCAATGAGTATGGTCAGTAGGTTCATGAGCAATCCAGGGAGTATCCATTGGAAAGCTATCAAATGGGTGCTAAGGTACGTTAAGGGAAGCTTGGACAATGTTCTGGTGTTTGGAAAAAAGTGTAAAAAAAGCTGGTGATCTTGATGGATATGTAGACTCAGACTTTGCTGCTGATCTAGACAAAAGGAGGTTACGGACAGGTTTTATCTTCATGTACAAAGGCTGTGTTATAAGTTGGAAAGTCCCCTTGTAGCATGTGGTTGCCTTGTCAGCCACTGAAGCTGAATACATGGTTGTTGCTAAAGAAATTAAAGAGGCTATGTGGTTGCAGGGAATCTTAGAGGAGCTGAAGGTTGGAAGTGAAGAGGTCAGGATCTTTTATGATAATCATAGAGCTATTCAACTGTCTAAGCACCAAAGTCATCATGAGAGGACCAAATATATTGATGTGAGACTTCATTTCATCAAAGATGTGTTGGCAGATGGAAGAGTGAAGTTGGAGAAAGTCCACACGTCTAAAAATGTGGCTGATGCAAAATTCCAATTTTTCTTGGATTCCATGAGATTAGAGTCAGGTGCTTAAGTGTTTGTGTTGAGAGAACTTGATGTTAATCTTTTAAAGGTGAAAAAATGTAAAAGACAGCAGGAAACAGATATGCATGTTTATCTGTTTGAGCTGAGAAAGAGGGACTGTATATTTTGTATATTGAATCAAGATGGAGTTTGTTGAAGGATTAATTCAGTAAATACAATGTGCAAAGGGTATAGAAGTCATTTCTAGTGTTTAGGGGCATTCATGGTCATTCTTGGTCATTCTTGAAGAATGTAGAGGCCTGCTGGAGTCAGTTTTTTCTGTTGTTAGTTGGTACTAGTTGCTAGCAGTATAAAAACAGGGAGCTGGAATAATGCTGGACACGGGGAGTATGTTTGTGAGACTGGAAAACAGAATTGATTCAATAAAATTGATTCCTCTTGAATTCCTTCTTCCTCTCTGTTTTCAGTTTTGAGTTTCTATTTTGTTCTTGTTCATTTTCTTTTCTTCTTCATCTGTTTTCTTGCTGGTTTTATTTGCTGTGAGTTGAACGTATGTACAGCAAGCTTTCTGTGTAGTGTGTGTTGAGTGAGTGATTTGTTTTTCTGCATTTTCGTGGAGTCTTGGGAGTTTCTTGTTCAAGTTTTAACAGCAAGAAACAGATGGAAAAAAAGGATGCCAAGGGCATATTGTAAAGAACCTTTATTAATTTATTTATTTAGCTAAAACCAAATCATTTTTATAAACACTCCAATTCCATTTTGATAAATAAAGCAGTCTTCTGTTTTAAGATGGAATTGTTTTTATCAGATGGAATTTCAATTTGTTCCCCTTTTGTAAAACAAGAGTTTGGCATTTGCTTTTATTTTATGGATTGAACTCATTTCCATAAATTCTTTCTTAGTACACAAAGAGTAATTGGTAAATTTGAAGAAGAGAAAAATATTTTTGTTGAATGAAGATTGTGTAGAGTTTTAGAATGAAAATTTTGCAGAGAGAAAAATAAGCCTGTTTTTAATTTTTAAGTGATGAAAAAAAAAACGAAAAAGAGAGCGATACTATATTTGTTCAATCCCATTGATTTTTTCATATTTTGATAATATTAATACTGTATTTACTGTTGATTTACATTTAACAACTTACACGCTTAGGTTCGGACAAAAGTAAATTCTAGACTCCCGAACTTGAAATCATTATTAGTTATTGGAGCTTAAGTATTGGTGCTTAAAAGAAGAGAAAGGATGAATTATCAAAAATAAATGAATTAAATGTGAATAATAATAGGGATAAACACTTCATACAAATTATCACATTACAATATGAATCACAACCTCATGCCAATAATATTATGTGTAAAATCCTATTAAATTAAGAATATTGAACCTTAGAAATCATACATCATTGAAATAAAAATGATAGATAAGTCCATTTAAGCTTTCCACATATTCCTGTATATCATACAGTTAGCTACACAAAACTTAAAATCTCTTATATAAAATTTGAAACGTGAAACACAAGAAGTTAAAACTTTTATTTGTAACTTTACATGAAAATTATATTAAAATCCTATTTTGAATATAAAAACTTGACATACGTAATCCAGATTTTGAAATCTAGTTATATCATAGTAAATTCCTTATTTAAACCGTAGTTCTAAAGGGATATAATCATCATTATTGTCCATAGATATTTTATGCTTAGTTAAAGAGGGGAAGCTTCAAGCATAGAGGATCTTAAACCTTCAACAGAAAGCAAAAATGTTTACTGTAAAAAGGGAAAAGCAAGAACAAAATTCAGCATCAAGCCAATTAATTTATCCGCGCATCTCCCTTTATGTAGAGTGTATATAATAATATTCGTTCTTGAAAGAAAATATAAAGAAAAAAGAAATAAGAAAAAGAAAAATTATCAAAAGCAAATGAATTAAATGTGAATAATAATAATGATACAAACTCTTTATATAAATTAATGTAACATGATAATATTTTTTTTATTTATTGTATTTACAAAAAGAAAGATGTTCTGATAAACTAATGGGTCATGGTATACACACTTTCTTAACAATATCTATTTCAACTGATTTTATCTTAAATAAAATAGAACGGTAATTAACCCCTTCTAAATAAAAGTTAAAAGTTTGAAATTCACTAAATTTCAAAGAAAAAATAAAGCAAATACTTCATAAGGCAAGAAACAGATGGAATGAAAGGATGCAAGGGCATATTGTAAAGAACCTTTATTAATTTCTTCATTTAGCTAAAACCGAATCATATTCATGAGCACTTCAATTCCATTTTGATAAATAAAGTAGTCTTCTGTTTTAAGATGGAATTACCTTTATCAGATGGAATCTAGGAATCCATTAATGAAAAAGAAGGTTCAATTTCCGTTCTTTCCCATTTTGTAAAACAAGGCTTTTGCTTTTGCTTTCGCTTCAGTTTTATGGATTGAATTGACTTTCATAAATTCCTTCTTAGTACATGAAGAGTAATTAGTAAAAGCGAAGAGACATAAATATTGTGGAATGAACATTTTGTAGGGAGAAAAAGAAGCCTGTTTTATTTTTATGGTACTAATATTATATTGAAAACGAAAGAGAGAAACACTTCATATTGTAATGTAAAATAAATAAATTTAACATAAAACTTTTTCTATAATTTTAATATTATATTTACCATTGATTTTCATCTAACAACTTACATATTAGGTCCAGATACCAACTTAGTCCTAATAATAAATTTATAGATAGTGATGAGTGGGATTGTATCTATAGTGAACGGGTGACTTCAAATATTTTAAAATCAAGAAATAAATAAAATTTCGATAACTACAAGAAAATAAAAATCAACAAAATTAGTCAAATCAACAAAACTAAAAACACGGTAAAGGAGAAAATCAAATTTATGAAGATCCAGTCAAAGGAAATAATTTTTAGATTGGTTATTGTGGACTGATCATTGAAGTTATGACACTTTTATTATCTTAATAAACTAGTTATAGTTACTAGTAAAACTTGTATAACCAATTCCTCCTTACGTTGTAGAGCAATTAGGTCAAGCGGGATAATTGCTCTTTAACCAACAAACAAATCTAGAGAAGCTCTTAGATTTTAATTTATTGACAGCATTAAGAATTAGAGAAACCCAATTCTAACCAACAAATACACAAGCGGCTATTCATTTAAGCTAGATTATGCAATCCGAAGATACTTTCTGAAGTTATCCTTTGTCCACATACAATTATAGATATGAAGTTCTATATGGCTATATAATGTTAATCAAATCATGTAACAAAAACTGTTATGATCTACAAGCCGAATCATGTAACAGAAACTGCTATGATCTATAAACCGAATCATGTAACAGAAGCTGTTATGATCTACAAATCAACATTAATACGCATGAAGTGCAGAATTACATAATACCAAGAATGGATAAAAGTTTAAAACATTAAACATAGATCTCACAATCCTTAATTATCCTTTAACTAGAAAAGAAAATTAGCTCTTCATAATGTAAAACAAAAAAAGCACAAATTTGAAAAATTCGTCGTTGTTCTTCATCCTCTGTTGTGCCTCCATGTTTTTTTCTGAAAATTTTGGAAGTTCACCTTTTAATCTGAAATTCTCCGCTTAAAAAGTGTGTTTTTCTCCTTTATAAATTGTAATCTTTTAAATTTTCAGGAGTTCTAACTTTTTTAGACTTCATAGGCAACTTATCCTCTCAAATATGAAGTTCAGAAGCACTAGAACAGGTCCCAAGCTGAGCTGGCTCATCAAAATCTTGAAATCTCGAAGTCCAGATTTTTCCCGCGCCATGACCTTAGCTATGCCCACGGCTTGTCTCGTAACTAAGGAAGTTAAGGGATGTGTATTCTATTTTCTGTCCCTTGCTTAGTCGTGCCTAAGGCTAGTGTCATAACTAAGGAAAACAAGGCCTGTTTTTCTATTGTTGCCAGACTTTGCTTTGGCTTCCTGGAAAGATTTTCTTCAGCTCCTAAATCTTCAAATTTCATCCTCTTGCACTTCTTCTTCATCCTTGACCCTATTTAACATAACAAAAACATAAACTATATAAAATCCATCAATTAAACACAATTTATCACAATGAATTAAGGGAATTAAGCAAGAAAAATATGAATAAAATGTAAGCTAACAAATTCTCCCATACTTATCACATGCTTGTCCTCAAGCATGAACTAGGATCAAGATTAAGTTCATGCATCTCACATCCAGATAATCAAGTTCCATCAAAACAAAATCAAATCATCAAACGATCAGAATCTAATTTCTGAGCAATAAGTGAGCAGCAAGATCATTATGCATTTCTATAAATTCATACAAGGAACAAATTTATCTAAAACACTTCTCAAGCCCAAATAGATAAGCATTGCTTCATTTTCATGCACATAATTTGAGCTAAATATATTTTAAATCGATTCACAATCAAGCCTTTAGCAAAAATTCATGCCAATGATAGACACATTCATGTAAACAGAAAATATCAATGCTTAACACTAGGAACCACATTTATTATTTTTCTCTTTCTTTTTTTCTTTTCGACTGAGATGTCATTTAATATTTCCAAACAAATACACTGAGGGAGCACATCCCATGCACCCGACGTACTTGACTAAGTGACAACCTCAGTTGGCTACTAGCCTCACTCATGATTGAACAAATTAATTGCTCAAGTTCAAGTTATTTTGGCCCACTAAAGAGATAACTCTTCCATCAAAGATCTACTCCATACACAAGCTCAATTTTGAGACTTTGCTTAAGGGGAACAAGTGCCATGTCACTTGAACCAATCAATGAAGGTAAATCATATAAATCAACTAGCGGAGTGACATTGAAACAGGAATTTCTACCTTTTTCTTTTCCTTTTTTTACTATTTTTTCTGAATTGGTTACCTGGATGTTTTGACATAATTAATACACAAATCATGCCAGAATTCAACCAAAAATCTAATTATGAATCGATTGTCTAATTAACAGCAAACAGAACATTTAACTCATATCCTTTTATCAAAGCTTTCTCCAATTGAATCCAAGAAATGCCCAAAAAGATTCATTCACAAATATAAACAACAGAAAATTTCAGTACGATCAAGCTATTAAGATATTACACAGATTTGGAATTTTAAAAGTTAAACAATCTATGATTAGGTGATTAAGCATAAAACTGAAATCCACTGGAAATGATTATGAACTTCCTTAAAATTAAGCTCATTAAGCACAGAAAGAATACAAAAAAAATTTTAACAAAATTTTTTTATCAACAACAACAAGTCAGAAAAGAAAATTCAGCAAAACAAACATTGTTAGCAAAACCAACAGCAAAAATTCAAAAAATTTTAGCAGGACCATCATAAATAACCCAACCAAAAGCATCAACAAACTCAAACAACCTCTCCCCCATACTTATCATGCAGTTTGTCCTCAAAGTGTCAAATGAGAATTAAACAAAAATTAAAGCAACAACCAAAGTTAATGGGTGAGAAGGAAAGAAAACTCCCCTATTTCTAGACGTCCCATGAGTTTTGGAGCTCAGAGCAGTTCAGGTGGCTCTTATTATTGCGACAGGTGGGTCTGAAGACACGTGGGTCTTCGAACACTTGCTGGGTATTCCCTTAGAGCTAGTGGGATTTTGATTTGCGATGCTTGGTTATCTCTTTTGGGTGGTAGAAAGGGATTGTGATGGTTGTACAATAGATTTTGGGGGAGTTACGGTGGTTATGGGGTTAGATGGAGCTGATAGTGGAGTTGGAGTACTCGACGATGGTTCTTTGTCAGAGGATGACGACAGTGGGTATCCGATTCGGGCGGCTCTCATCTTGAATCTCATGGTGGCAAAAATTAAGGATTTGGGAATTAGGGATTTCAAAAGGTGATGGTAATTTGGGAAAGATGAGGGTAAGGAAAAAATAAAAAGAGTCCAAGGGTAAAAAGTAAGACGTCAACAGTGAAAAACTGTTGACGGTCTCTTAGTTATGGCTTTAGCCTTGGGTACAGCTAAGGCCAAGGCTAAACTTCCAGAAAGCTAAAAAGCCTCTATAACTGTAGTTTTAACCCTTGAAGAATTATGAGACCTCCACAAAAAGATAAAATATATGAACCAGAAGGGCTAGAGGATGAAGACGATAAACAATAAACTTTTTTTTTGATGAATCAAAAGGGATTAAAGTAAGCTAAAATAAGAAAACTAAAACATAATGTAAAACATTTGGGTTGCCTCCAAATAAGCACCCTTGTTTTATGTCCGAGGCTAGACAATACGACTTCTTTCAACCCTTCTCCTTGATTGGTTCCAAGTGTATATCTTCATCATTTGGCTCTTGAAAACTTTCGTAAAAATGTTTCATCCTCTGTCCATTAACCTTAAAAATTTTGTTGTTCTCTAAACCCTTTATTTCAACTGCACCATAAGAATAAATGTTAATGATAATGAAGGGACCTATCCATCTAGACTTTAAGTTACCAGGAAGCAATTTCAAACATGAATGAAAAAGTAAAACTTTCTGTCCTATTGAAAATTGCTTTCTAGAAATCATAGAATCATGGAAGGCCTTTGTCTTTTCTTTGTATATCTTTGAATTCTCACATGCATCTCTTCGAATTTCTTCCAGCTCTTGCATGTCTAATTTTCGCTTTAGGTGATCTGTTAACGCTTTCAATTCTAATTTAGGTACCGATTTTAGAACATCCAATTTACAGACAACCTCCTGCAACTTTTCACTAATCACAATATCATGCAAAGATTTATCCAAGCTATCACAAGTTATATTCTCACATATTGCAATCATTAATTCATCATCATTGTTTAGTTCAACGGTCTATTGAGTTAAAGGATCAATCACTTCTATACCACATACAGATGATACATCACTAGGATATTTCATGGCATTATAAACATAGAATTTAACTTTTTTCCATCAAATTCCATAGTTAAAGTACCATCATATACATCAATTTTTGTCTTAGCTATGCTAAGGAAAGGTCTTCCTAGCAATATCTCCGATGATTTTGATGATGTATCTTCTTCTACATCAAGCATAAAGAAATCAGTAGAAAAAATTAATCCATTAACTTGAACCAAAATATCTTCTAGTACTCCTTTGGGATATACTATAAATTTATCCGTTAACTGTATGACAACTCCTATTTCTTTCAAAGGACCAGCACTTAGAGTTGAATAAATGTATAATGACATAACATTTATAGATGTTCCCAAATCACACATTGCTCTTTGAATTCCTAAACGACCAACAGTATAGGAAATCAAAAATATACCTCTATCTTTGTATTTAGCTAGTAGTTTTCTTTGAAGAATTGCTAATACATTCTCTCCCATACATATATTTTCATATCCAAAAATCTTTCTTTTATTTGTGCACAATTCCTTCAAAAATTTCGTATAGCGAGGTATTTTCTTAATAGCATTAAGTAAAGGGATATTTACCTCAACTTTGCGAAACACATCCAAGATCTTCTTCTCTTTTTTTTCTTTTTGGGATTTTGCTAACCTTTCTGGAAATGGAGGTCTAACAACTATTGATTCTGACTGATCAGATTTGGATTTTACATTCTGATCCTAATTCTGATCTTGAACGGGGATCTCTTTTTCTGACTCTGTCTTTTGTCTGTGCCCACGACTTACCTCATGGCTGTTTTCTATAATTTCTTTTTCACTTCATAAGTTGATGGCACTCACATTTTATCTCGGATTCACTTCTGTTTGAGATGGTAACTTGCCTTGAGATTCTAACTTACCCACAGACGTAGCTAATTGGCTCATTTGATTATCCAAATTTTGAATGCTTGCTTTGGTTTTCTGTTGAAATTGTAAGGTATTATTAGCAAGTGATTTAACAATATCTTCAAGGTATATACCTAAATTTGATGAAGATGGCTGCTATGATTATTGTGGCCTAGGCAAAATTGCTAAGGATTTTGTGGCCTTGTTCCATAACTGAAATTTGGGTGGTCTCTCCATCCGGGGTTATATGTATTTGAATATAGATCATACCTCCTTTGTGGAGAACCCAAAAAATCTTCTAATGCATTAACTTGCTGTGAATCATCCTCTTGAAATGTCGAACACATATCCGTCGAATGATTTGGTTGGGCACAAATGTCACAAACTCTAGCTTGTTGGAAATTTCCTTCAATCAAACTCTTAACTAAAGTAGTAAGTTGTGAAATTTGAGATTCAAGGTTTGAAGATCTTACCTCATTGACTCTTCTTGAAGGGTTTTAATTTTTATATTATCTCAAAGTATCAGCCATGGTGTCAATCAGTTGTTGTGCTTCTTCTGTGACTTTGTGAAAAGTGCACCTCCACTTGCTGCATCTATCATCTTCCTCTCAATTTCTAAAAGTCCATTATAAAAATGCTCAATAAGTGTTGTCTCAGACATGTTGTGTTGCGAAAAATTTGCACAAAGGCTTTTGAATCTCTCCCAATAATCGTAAAGAGTTTCAAATGGTTTTTGTTTCACTCCTATGATTTCTTTCTTTATCTTTATTGCTCTTGACAAAGAAAAGAATTTTTCTACGAATAATCGCGCCATATCAGTTCACAAATTGATGGAACCTATAGCCAAATCAAATAATCAATCTTTAGCATAATTTTCCAATGAAAAAGGAAAGGCATGTAATTTAACATTGTCTTGGGTTACTCTCTGTGGTTCATGCTAGCACAAAGTACATGAAATGCCTTAAGATGCTTGTGAGGATTTTTATTTTCTCTTTCGTAGAACTTGGACAACAACTGTATTAAACCTGGTCGTAATTCAAAGTTGACCTGCAAATTAGGATAAGTGATGCAAAGAGGGGGCTGATCTATGGGCGGGATTGTGATGTCTCTCATTGCTCTTTGTCTGTCCATGTTGACTTGTTATTCTTCTGAGTCGCTAGATATTTCAGACAAATTTAGTGGTACTTCTTCTTTAACTTCTGATGAAGTACCCACTTGACTTCCCTTTCAGATCTTCGCTTCTTTTCTTAATTTTTTAGCGGTCTTTTCAATTTCAGGATCGCATTGAAGTTCTTCCACACGATCAAACTTGGTCATCAAAAGAAATAAAAATCAATTAGTATCTATTCCCCGATAATGGCATCAAAATTTTATCGGTTGTCAAATTCGTCAAAAATAAAAACACCAACTTAGTCCTAAAAATAAATTTATAAATAGTGATAAGTGGGATCGTATCCATAGGGAACGGATGACTTCAAATCTTTTAAAACCAGAAAATAAATGAAAATTTGATAACTAGAAGAAAATAAAAATCAACAAAACTAAAAGCAACATCTAGGAGAAAATTAAATTTATGAAGATCGAGTCAAAGAAAATAATTTTCAGATTGGTTATTGTGGATTAATCATTGAAGTTAAGACACTTTTATTATCTTGATAAACCATTTATAATTACTAGTAAAACTTGCATAACCGATTTCTCCTTACGTTGTTGAATAATTAGGTCAAGTGGGATAATTGCTCTCTAACCAACAAATAAACCTAGAGAAGCTCTTAGATTTTAATTTATTGACAGCATTAAGAATTAGAGAAACCCGATTCTAACCAACAAATATACAAGTGGCTATTCATTTAAGTTAGATTATGAAACCCGAAGATACTTTTTGAAGTTATCCTTTGTCCATAAATATAAAAAATCATACAATTACGGATATGAAGTTCTATATGGCTGTATAATGTTAATCGAATCATGTAACAAAAACTATTATGATCTACAAGTCGAATCATGTAACAGAAGCTGTTATAATCTACAAACTGAATCATGTAACAAAAGCTGTTGTGATCTACAAATCAATATTAATACGCATGAAGTGCAGAATTGCATAAATACCAAGAATAAATAAAAGTTTAAAACATTAAACATAGATCTCACAATCCTTAAAACTAATCCTTAATTATCCTTTTACTAGAAAAGAAAATTAGTTCTTCATAATGTAAAACAAAGAAAGCATAAATCAGAAAAATTCATCGCTATTCTTCATCCTTTATTGTGCCTTCACGTTCTTTTTTGAAAATTCTGAAAGTTCCCCTTTTAATCTGAAATTATCCCCTTAAAAAGAGTGTTTTTCTCCTTTATAAATTGTAATCTTTTAGATTTTCAGGAGTTTCAGCTTTTCTAAACTTCGTAGGCAACTTATCCTCTCAAAAGATGAAGTTCAGAAGCACCATAATAGGTCCCAAACTGAGCTGGCCTGTCAAAATTGTGAAATCCAAAAGTTCAAATTTTTCCCATGCCATGGCCTTAGTTGTGCCCATGGCTTATCTCGTAACTAAAGAAGTCAGGGGCTGTGTATTCTATTTTCTATCCCTTGCTTAGCCATACCCAAGGCTAGTGTCACAACTA
>JAVXUL010143200.1:0-14701 GCA_035590515.1 Trichilia minutiflora
GTTCTAAACTATAACTTGGACACCGTGCACTTGCGGGTTTTTAAAACGTATTCCAAATAAATACGCAACAGTAGGTGTTAGCATTATTCAATTTATGGCTAGGACTTAGAAAAAACTTAATAAAAATAAAACAAAATTTTGTTAGAGGAGATGCATAGTGGCAGTAACATTTGGGTTCAATTTTGGTTGTGAAATTATATATTATCATGCGAAATTTATTATTATGAGGTGTTGATGTGTGAATTTGAATATGGCTATTGCATCGCCGGATCCACGCTAGAAGTGGTCGTTGGCCGGATCCTTGCTTGTAGAGTTTCACCTCAAAATCCCTACAAGACGATAACACACTAGGAGTCACGTCGGGTGGGAGTCCCGACAAGAAAACTCCGATGCCTAAGTCAGATACGATGAGAGAAATGTATGACAGATTTTGATAAACAAGTCGAAATGAAATGCAAGGGGAAGAAGACTATTTTTACAAAGTATGAAGAGGAGAAAATGGGAGAGGAGCAGCGAATAGAAAGCCAAAATCTCTCCAATCTGGAATCAACCAAGAGTCCCCCCCTTGATGGAGAACACCCCCCGCCCTTTATATAGTACCCTGGTGACATGACTAGATATCAGAGAATGGGAATGATGGGTTTTTAGTGCGCTTGGGCTGTGACTGTCTTCTATTAATGTAATAGCTGACATTCTAGGCCTGCAGCTGTCACATTGTCTGAAAGTGGATGGAAGATGGGATAGATGGCTCCTAGGGCAGGGCACCTATCCTCATCATAGTACCTGCTGTGTCAGTGGTCATTTTCATTTTTGGTAGTGTGGGCACGTGATTGGGGGTTCTCTGGCTTGGGCTGCATATTGATGAAGAGGAAATGTCATCCATGCGAGGTCCCTATGATAGGGAGGCTAATTCTTCACTTTCTTGGGAGATGGGTGAGCTCATCCTGAGGCGGACATGGATTCCTTGAGGTCTAGGACTGCTGTTTGCCTGAGGACTTCAACTGCTGGTACCTGAAGACTATGGCGTATCTCTGAGCCCTGTGTGAATAACTTCCTGGGGGGGAGGAACTGAATTCATCCTGAGAGGCTGACTCCTAGGACTTGAGTCACGCTTTCTTAATGGGATGGCCCCCTGGGATGGGAGACTGGATTCCTCCTAAGGCGACACCCCGGAGGCCTGAGGCTGGGAACACCTGGGGGCTGAAATGCCTGGGAGCGACAGCGCCACGTTTCTTTTTGACGGGAGGCCACGTGTCATCCGTATATTTTCCCCAACAGATAGTCTCCTAATTTCTGGTGTAAGACTTGTAAAGTGAATGCCGAAACCTTCCCAACTGGATCAATTCTAGCTCCTGGAGGAGGGCTTCTTGAGACTTGAGGCGAGTTCTTATTGTGAAGGAGGCCTGAGACGGTTGGGACACATTAGATGTTGTTCTGTTGTTGAAAACCCTACTTGACGGAGCCATTTAAGACCTGGTGACGCTTCTTCTCTAGAGGACTTTAATTTGCCCTCATTAAATGCTGAACGTCAAGGGTCATGTCACATAGCTGTCTTTGAGCTTGCGCCGCTTCATACTTCGAAAAGATTTGAATGATAGATTATGAATGAGTTACTTGTTAGAACCTTGATGGTGGGTACCTAACTGTTTCTTGAGATGCAAAGGCATTGAAGGGGCTTAGACACGTGGTCGTTCCCTGTCCCTTCAAATTGACGGTGGAGATTTGTGCTCCACTATGATAAATACCCCCCTCTTCAGTTGTCATTTTCACTTTCCTTCCTTTGACGAAATCTCTTACTCTGGTGCTTTCTTCTTCCCTTTCTGTTGCAGCTTTTACTTCTGCTTCCTTATCTCTTATTCTTTTTTTGTGTGTTTTACAGGTGCCTATGCTCGAGCTTTTCCTTCGTGCATTGCTGATATACTCATATCTGCTAAAAAGGTAAGGATCCTTTGCAGTTTCTGGGAGTTTTACGGGCCTTTATCTATTTTTGGATTTTTCGGTGGTCAGAAAAATGACAAACAGGAATAAAACCACTGATGCCACCACTAGCGATTGCAAGGAGGCTGGGGATCCCCTCAGAACCCAAGAGTTTGGTGAAGACGGGAGGAGTGCTTTCGAACAGGTTAGGGCCAAGGGGCATAACGAGGCGGATTGGTTCGTCTCAATAGTCACTGAGGTGGACCTGCTGGCCTTCAGATAGGCTTTTAGTATCCCTGATAATGTACAGTTGAGGGTACCGCGTGGGAATAAGATCCCGAGCAGTCTGGTGCTAGGGAAGATATCATTTAACGAGGAGCACTTGCTATTGGCCCGTCTTTCCCTATAGAACTATTTTGTCAGGCTCTTCGAAGTCTTCAGGATCCCGTCGTACCAACTTACCTTGAACAGGTGGAGGACCCTGAGCAGGTTGTTCATGTTGAGCTTCCTCAAGGAGCGTCCCGTCCTGTCTCCTGATGAGGTGTTGCATTTGTACTCCTTCAAGAAAAACGCTAGCCAGTACCCTGATTGATACTTCCTTTAAGTATGTGGAGGGTTCCAGTCTCGAGTGAAGGGTACTTCTTTTTGTAACAAGGACTGAAAAGACCACTGATTTATTGCCAGCGGACATTGCACCAATCCTTCTCCCTGCTCACTCCTCCCTCCTTTTAGGAGCCTGGTAAGCATATAATAGATACCTCTGTTATTTAATAAAGGGGGGTGTTATACTAACTTGACAGGTCTTCTATTGTAGTTACTGGGAGGGACCATGCGGACTTCCTGGTAAATATGGGAAACAAGCTCTTATAGCTTCCCGTCATGGATGTCAAAAAACTGTTGAATGTGAACAGTATGATTACCTCGGGGTTAACAACCAAGGCGGTGTCTAGGATCGAGCTTTCTAAACTGAGAGCTTAGATGAACAAAAGTGAGGGGCTCTGAAACCACTCCTTTTGACTAGCTCTTTTCCCTTTATCCTGAAGACTAACCATATCTTCTTTATTACAAAGGCGGGGACCGAAAAAACTTTGGTTGGCTGGAGGAGGTCCAGTGAATTCTAGAGGAGCATGCTCACTAAGGGGGCCCTGAAGACTCCTAAGGCTACTGACCCGAAGGCAAAGGCCCTGGGTGATAAGGAGAAAGGGCCGGTAAGGGGGGCCCCAATAAGACTCCCAAGAAGGAGGGAGGTAAGAAAATCATTCATCCCAAAGAGAAGGGTATCTCCTTTAAAGAGCTAAGAGAGGAGCCCGAGAAGCACCCCCAGAGGTTGACCAGGCCCTGGCCAAGGATAAAGGGAAAAGGCCTATGGATGAGGGCCTGGCTGAGGTGAGAAAAAACCAGAAAGTAGACCTCCTTCCTCGCCCAAGTGATCGCTAGTCAAAGAGGGTCGTCTTAGACTGTATGATGGCGCAACAGTCCCCCAGGTTCGGGAGCAAGACATACAAAAGGCTTTGGGCCAGGGTAAAGAGCAGCGAGTCAACCTAAAAAGGGTTTCGAGCAGTAAGCCTTCGGGCTCGAGGGATGGAGAAGAGCCACCCCTCTTTGAGATAGATGACCTATTTTTGATCGACAAGAAGAGTGCCGGGGACATAGACAGGGTTTTTGTGGAGGATCTCCCTGAAAGCAAAAGGTAGAATTTTGGGTACCTCCTTCTCCTAACAAATTCTGCTCGGGAGGTGATCTCGTCGAAGAGGGGAAAGGATATAGCAGGCATCCTTCCAGAGGAAGCTCTCAACTGGTTGAGCGTCCTCTCTTACCGAGTAAGTCTTTTTCTTTATTGAGCTTTTGTAGTTTCTTTTTCTCAAGGAGATACTAACTATCCTTGTGCCTTTCCTTGATCCAGAACGCCTATATGCTAGACCTCTTCATCGATGACTTTAGGAATGCTCTTGCTGTCAGGAAGCAGGCATTCAAAACTGTGAAAAAGTTGGAGAAGAAGGCTCAAGATATGATAGCGGCCACTCGAGAGCAGGCCGTTAAAGAGAGAGAGGAGCTGACTTTCAAGGTTTCAGCCTTAGAGGGGGAGAGGGCTCAGTGGCTTAAGGAGAAGGAGGATCTGTAAGGGAAGCTATCAGTCGTTGAGTCTCAGTTTGGGGCCCTGAAGGCCGAGAGTGAACTTGCTGAGCAGACTCGGGAAAGGGTCACTGGTTAGCTCAATAAGTTGAACGAGCTATACCAGGCCATGAAGAAAGAGGCTAGTCGTCAAAAGTCAGACTACTATTCAATGGTCTTGTCAGACTTGATGAGGTTTGAGGACAGGGTAAACTTTTTGACTGAGAAGCTTTGGGTATTGGGAGAGGTGCACAAGAACTTGCAACACTACTCTGAGGAGCAAAGAAAGAAATTGGAGGAGGTGCTTGCCTAACTCACTGATCGGTATGACGAGGGAGTTTATAAAGGCGTGGACCTGACAAGCTGCCTCTTCCTCCAAGAGTACCCGGAATTGGACCTACACTGGTTGTTTAACCAGTTAGGCCGCGACGTCCCAAGGACTTTTAGGACTCGCTCTCAAGATGATCTTCCTGTGGCCCAGACGGATGAGGTGGCTGCTGATGACGGAAGACTAAGAGATGAAGTTCCTTCCATTGAGACAGAAGGTCTTCCTGAGGCAGCCATCGGGGGCACCAAAACATCGGCCTCTCAGGATCAGTCAGCACACGAGGGAGATGGTCCTCCTTCCCGAGCTGCTCATAATGAAGAAACCCCTTCAGTAGGAGAAAGGGAATAAAATCCTCCAGTCTCTCAGACACTTCATGAGCAAGCCCCTCCTGCCCCCTGAGCAGAAGATATACTGGTGGAGATTTTAGATTGAGGATGAAGAAAGCCTCCCACCAAATACTTTAGGACTTAGAATATTTTTTTATATCCCTTTGTATGTATAACTTGTACATATATATCCAATTATTTTATGAATGGAAAGGAATTCTAGTCCATTTCTGTGTCTCCCTTAGGCTAATTTTTCTTCTTCACTTAATTAATTTTTGAAGAAGCTTTTATCATGACTTGATCATAAATAAGCTAAGTGAATATAATTACTGACTGTGCTTCGAGAGTGGCCATGAGCATTTTGGACTCGGAGGTATATTTGAAGAGTATTGATGCTTGATTTCACCCGAGTCCTTAGGAGCATCCTTAACCAGTGTTAGGGGTCTTCTGAAATCTTCACTTGGTGAGCATTGTAGTTTAACTCCACCCGAGACCCTAGGAGCTTTCTCAACTAGGGTCAGGGGTCTTCACAGGCTTAAAGCCATTCTGATATTTGGAATATGATCGGGCACCGCTAGGGATTATTACACCTTAACCGTAAATCAGGTATTATACTTTCAGGATGCCTAACTTGGATTAAGGATTTATACAAACCTGGGATGAACAGAACCTGACAATACTGGGGATTATCGCGCCTTAGTCATAAACCATGTCTTAAACTCTCGGAATGCCTGACTTAGACTAAGGATTTATGTGAATCCGGCCTGGGAAGGATTTTTATCTCTAAAGGAACCTAACGTTGGGCTGGACAGGATTTAACCTTAAAGAAACCTGAAGCTGGGCTGGACAGGCTTTTTAACCCTTAAGGGACCCGACACTGTTAGGGATTATTGCGCCTCAATCACAGATAAGTTTTATACTCTTAGGAAGTCTGACTGGACCAAAAGATTTATGTGAACCTAGATTGGATAAGATTTTTTTCTCTAAACGAACATTACGTTGGGCTGGATAGGATTTAACCCTAAAGGGACTTGACGCTAGGCTGAACAAGCTTTTTAATCCTAAAGGGACTCGACACTGTCAGGGATTACAACTCCTTAATCACAAATAGGTCTTATACTCTTAGGAAGCCTGATTGGACCAAAGGATTTATGTGAACCCGGATTGGACAGGATTTTTATCTCTAAAAGGACCTGACATTGGGCTGGACAGGATTTAACCCTAAAGGGACCTAACGCTGGGATGAATAGACTTTTTAATCTTGAAAGGACCTGACACTGCCAGGGAATACCGCGCCTCAATCACAAATAGGTCTTATACTCTCAGGAAGACTGGTTGGACCAAAGGACTTATACGAACCTGGACTGGACAAGATTTTTATCTCTAAAAGGACTTAACATTGCGCTGGATAGAATTTAATCTTAAAGGGACCTGACGCTGGACTGGATAGACTTTTTAACCCTAAAAGGACCCGACACTGCCAAAGCTTACCGCGCCTCAATCACAAACAGGTCTTATACTCTTAGGAAGCCTAATTGAACTAAAAGATTTATGCGAACTCGGACTGGATAAGATTTTTATCTTTGAACAATGTTAAAGGATTTTACGGCCCACGACCAACCTTATCACTGGAAGAATACCAAGGCAAAAGATATTTTGGGAGAAGCTATAAGATAGATACAAACATTCTCTATTTTATTTATATAATAGAAATGTATAAATGAATGTTACAAGTAGACCAACCTGAGGAGAGGCTCTCTTAGGGGTAGTGCTTTTTTTGTATCCCTAACTGCCATTGATTTGGCTATGACTTGTACTTTCTGGGTTTGGCTTCCCGAATCACTTGGTGAGGGCTTTCCCAGCTGGTGTTGTCCTGAAGAAAGGCTCTCTCAGGAGGCTATACTTTTTCTGCGTTCCCGATTTTCCATGCTTTGCTTAGGATATTGCCATGGAGTTGGGTTAACTCCCGGGAAAGGTTGTGAAGAATCCATAATATATGCCAACCTGAGGAGAGACTCTCTCAGGGGCCATACTTTTTCTACAACCCCGGTTTTTCACGCTTTGTTTGGTATATTACCATTGAGTTGAGCTAGCTCCTAAGGAAGGTTGTGAAGAATCCACAACATGTACCAACCTGAGGAGAGACTCTCTTAGGGGCCATACTTTTTCTGCATCCCCCATTGCCATTGGTTCGTCTATGACTTGTGCTCTCTGGGTCTGGTTACCTGAACCATTTAGTGAAGGCTTTCCTAATTGGTGCCGACCTGAGGAGAGACTCTCTCAAGGGCCGTTCTTTTTTTGTATCTCCCACTACCATTGATTCGACTAGTTTGAATGCTTTAGCAGGCCTAACTGCCTGAATCAAGTGTGCTAACCTGAGTAGAGATTCTCTCAGGAGAACACACTTATTTTGTATCCACAATTTGGAGTAGGGATCCTCTTTATGAAATTTTAATAGAGGGTTAGCCCTTGTTCTTCTTGGGCACCTGTATTTTTGGATTCTGGAGTCTCCCACTCGTGGCATGCTCATATTTTTTTGATTATAGGAACCTTTGGGGGTGCGAGTTCATTGGCAACTGTCTGCTCAATTCTCCCAGGAGAATTCCTTACTGGAGGGGATCCTGGGATCTTCTATCCTTGTGTAGTTTAGGAAAATGGTTTCTCTGAATTTTGTTGGTCTTGTTTGTGTTCCTGATGGTGTACCTGAAGTTTCAGTGGCGGCTTCTCTTTCCTTTCTATCTGTCTTCTTGCGCGGGCTTTCTCTTATTGCTCGAGTCTCTTTCTGATCGCTCGCGTCTTGGTTGATGACCATTGTTCCCTTAAATATATTTTTAAAGATGATCACTAGTTGACTAAAGTTGTGGATGCTGGCGGGTGGCAGGTTTTTGTACCAACGCCTGGTTGATCTTTCTAGAGTCAGGTAGAAGGTCCGGCACATTTATAGTTTCGTTAAACTCTGAATCAGCATCTTTTCTCTGAACATGTCTATGTGCAAAGTAGGCAGTTAACTGAGGTATTTTGAACTTTTCGGGGAAGTGTGAGGCCAAAATTTTCTTTGAGAGGGGAGACGTGAAGGCGAATGCAGGGACTTTCTCAGTCCCTGGGTTCTCCTCCTGAGCGGGAATGCTCTAAGCTCCTATTTCCTGTAATACTCTCCTTATGCAGTCCTCCATTTCCCTCCTGTTGATGGCTGTTGTGGCTTCCTTTTCTTGGGCATGTTTGTTGTTGAGATAGAACCTTATGTCGGTAGGGGCCAAGTTACGCTCCCTTTTCCATTCGCTCATCTCTTGGTGATGTCTCATGGTGTTTTCTCTTTTCTGTTTTTGCCTTTTGTTAATTCTGAAGGGAGCGTTGACCTCCTGAGGCACTCGGGGCTCATCCACCAATCCTTCAATTGCTTTGGCTTTGCCCTTTTGTACGTCTGTCAGCCTGGATGTTGATGCGTAGTCATGTGTTTTCTTGGACAGTCGAATTTTCTCCCATGGCTGCTTCGACGGGTACGAGGTTTCCACTCTCCAAGAGGGAATAGCATTTCGTCTCCTAGGGCGATTGGTTCCCTGTCCAGCTGTTGTCTGATCTTCAAGAGTTCTTTTTCCAATACTTCAGCCCTGCTGACCAGGAGCCTATCTGCTTGTTTGCCCTCAGGTCAGGGTCTTCCTCGCGCGAGTGAGGATCTTCTTCCTCTTTGGGCAGTACTTTTAGTGGGGCCTTCATTTTCTTACCTTTGGTCTGCCATCTGAATTTGTCAAGGCTTTGAGACCACCTTTCTTCCCTCACCAACTAATGCTTCAAATAGCTTTTTGTTAGATTCTCACAGATGGAGCCAACTATTGAGGTGTGAATTTGAATGTGACTGTTGCATCATTGGATCTATATTGGAGGTGGTCGTTGGCCAGATCCTTGCTTGTAGAGCTTCACTTTAAAATTCCTGCAAGACGATAACACACTAGGAGTCATACTGGGTGGGGATTTTGATGAAGAAACTCCGATGCCTAAGTCAGATACGGTGAGAGAAATGTATGGCATATTCCGATAAACAAGTTGAAATGAAATGCAAGGGGAAGAAGACTGTTTTTACCAAATATGGAGAGGAGAAAATGGGAGAGGAGCAGCGAATGAAAAGCCAAAATCTCTCCAATCTAAAATCAACCAAGAGTCCCCCCATGATGGAGAACCCCCTATTTATATAGTGCTATGGTGATATGACTAGGCATCGAAGAATGAGAATGATGGGATGTTAGTGCGCTTGGGCAATGTATGGCTGTCTTCCATTAATGTAGTACCTGAAATTCTAGGTCTGTAACTGTCATATTGTCTGAAAGTGGATGGAGGATAGGACAGGTGGCTTTTAGGGCAAGGTACCTATCCCCATCATAGGGCCTGCTATGTCAGCGATCATTTTCATTTTTGCTAGCGTGGGCACGTGACTGGGGGTTCTCTGGCTTGGGATGCATGTTGATGAATAGAAAATGTCATCCCTGCGAGGTCCCTATAGTGGGGAGGCTAATTCTGCACTTTTCTAGGAGATGGGTGAGCTCATCCTGAGGCAGACACGGATTCCCTGAGGTCCACGGCTGTTGCTTGCTTTAGGGCTTCAATTGCTGGTACCTGAGGACTGTAGCGCATCTCTGAGCCCTGAGCGGATAGCTCTCTGGGGGGAGGAACTGAATTCATGCTGAGAGGCTGACTCCTGGGACCTGAGGCAGGCTTTCTTAAGAGGATGGCCCCCCTGGGACGAGAGACTGGGTTCCACCTAAGGCGACACCCTGGGGACCTGAGGTCGAGAACACCTGGGGGGCTGAAATGCCTGGAGGCGATAGCGCCACGTTTCTTTTTTATGAGAGGCCACGTGTAGTCTGCATATTTTCCCTAATATAAAGAATTAGTAATAATAAAAAATACATGTATTAATTGTTAGGTTTGGATTATAGAAAAAATAGATTTTCGGAGGGGGAAAAACTTTGTTGCTTATTTATCACTTTAAATTAATTCAAATATGTGTATTCATGTGAACCTCATTATTTAATTACGTGGATATTATAGTAATGCCTTTTATTTATTTTACACTGTGATTTCATACGGTTCTTACATAGAAGAGTTTGTTGGTTTGAAAATTTCTTATTAAAGAATTGAGTAATGTTGAATAATTCAATAGTGAAAAAGAAATAAATTTTTTATCATAAATTTATCTTCAATTAAAAAAAAATTTCTTATCGTTTTTGTAGACTCAAAGAGAGCTTTCTGTTGATATATTATAGATTTGATAAGGATATCTGAATTAAAAGTTATGAGTATTGGAAGTGACAATCCTCATTTAATGAAAGTGAAGAGGTATCAATATACGCATAATTGAAAGAATGTAATATGTTATTTAATGACTGAAAGTATCAATACAGTGTAAAAAGTATTGATACTTAAGCACACAAGTATCGCTATGTTGCATCAGCACGAAAATATCGATACGCTTCAAGGAAAGTATCGATATTCTGTTAATTGTAAAACTTAAGTATCGATACATTAAGAAGAAAGTATCGATACATTAAGAAGAAAGTATCGATATTTTGGGGGTTACTATAAATAGTGAAGAAAAGTATCGATACTTGGAGGAAAGTATCAATACTTTGAGATGTAAAATGAACCTAGAACTCAACTCTTGATAGAAAGTATCGATATTTTGAGAAAAGTATTGATATTTTAAACATAATGATACTGTGTAACCCATGTTTTGAGTAAAAATATCGATACGTTAAACATGGCGAGCCTGTGTAATCCATGTTTCGAGTAAAAGTATCGATATTTGAGAGAGAAGTATCAATATTTTGAACGTGACAAACTTGAACAACCCTATTTTTTGAGCTAACGTATCGATACTTTAAAAAGTGGCACACTCTAAAGCACGATTTGGGGGGATATTTTGGTCTTTTCAAAACTTTCTATATATGAACATAGGGGCTTCTTCTTCCCTCTTTCCGTCTCTCTCAGTTTTCTCTCCATTCTCTGATCCAAACTAGTTCTTGTCTAAATCTTCACCAAACTCCATCATTCTTTATAAAATAACTTCATAATCAATACCAGAGCTTGAGAATCCCTTCTAATTAGAGTTTTGCTCAATAATTCGAGATGAATCAAGAGAGAAGGGTTATGAATGAATAGTAGCTAAGAGGTGAAAACAAGTAATGAAGGACTCAAAACATATCTACCAACTTGGGTAAGTACATCCTTCAGTTTATCTTCTTGATGTGAGTCATTTTTTAGCATGAATTAAGAAAAGAGTAGTTAGGTTACTTTTCTCAAAAAACGTAGATTTTGGGTACAATCTAATTTATCAATTAAGTGTGTTCTGGTGTTGAGAAGGTTGAGAATGAACCATTATGAAGTGGTAAAGTGAACAATTAAAGAGCTGGTTATATAGATAAATAGATAGATAGATAGATAGAGAGAGAGAGAGAGAGAGAGTCATTTACTTAATAATTAAGTAAATAAGGATATTACGATAGTTATGCTTGCAATCATGAGCATCATGCATTTCATAATCTAAGTATGTTTTGTGAGAGGTTTTTGAACCTTGTATATAATTATATTTAGGTGCGACAATATTGTTAGAGAGTCTTCGACACAAGGAGGACATCGAGAGAGCGGTTCTCTACTTCAAAGTTGTTAGTGGATATTATTTTATTTTTTCTCTCCTTCAAATGATATTTAAAAATATTTATATATCTTTATACGCTTCGAAATGATAGAATATATACGAGTCCCGTACCTAAAATCCAAGGGCATAACAGTAATCTTATATTTTTATTATACATGCATTTACATTTATCTTGTACACTGTTGACACATCAGCATGATTTTGTAACTATTTTGGGGATTTGAGTTGGTTAAGATAGAGTTTTGCGGTTGTAAACACAGGGACCTTAACGTAATTAAAAGATAGTTTTATTTTGAGTGGAACCCCAATGATATTTTCTAATTTCAGAAGGATTCAAGTGAAAATTTTCATTTTGACGGGTTCGATCGATCGAATAAGGTGATTCGTTTGATCTACTTTTTGGAAACTCTCTGAAAAATTTATGGCTTTATAATCATTCAAACGAATGGAAGATTCATTTGACCGAATGGGTCTTCGTTCGATCGAATAAGCTATTCGTTCAGTCGAAGTGCCTGGTTCGTCCTAGTAAACTGGGATTCGTTCAATCGACGAAATGGAAGCTCTGTGAAATTTTTGAGTGTCGAAGGGTTTGTTCGACCGAAGTAGGCCGTCTATTTGAACGAACCCTGATTTGTTCGATCAAACGACTGCAAAATAATGATTTTACCCTCTTCTAGAAGCTTCTCCTTTATATTTCTTAAGAACAAAATGATAATTTCATAATTTTTCTATAAATAGGGGCCTGAGACCCCAGATTTCATGTTGTTTCTTCTTTTCTTCTTCCTCTCTCTCACGTTCTTTCCTCTACCCATCTTAGCCATCACCCAAATTCTTACCACATTTTTGATTTCTCTTCACCTATTACTCATATCTTCCATTCCTAGCATGCTGGGAGCATCAATTTGACGGTAGAAACGCAGAAAACAAACAGAGGAGCTAGGGTTTTGGATTCCAAAATTGGGAATTTTCACATTATAGGTGGAATTGAAGCAAACTAATGATACCACAAGGTTAGTAGCATCATTTCTAACCTATCTGCACTTTTTGTGTCGCAATTTATCAAATTTTTAAAAAATGGTTTTTACTGTTCATCTATAGAGATTTTGATAGTTTTAGCATGTACATTTGAGTTTTTATACGTTAGATAGGTTGTGGTGAGATTGGGTAAGTCATGAGGGCGTTAAAAACGAGGTTTCAAAAAATTTAGATAGGTGTGAACAGTAATCAGGTTACTGTTCTGACAAGCCGGTGGAGTTCACTCATCAATTTTGTAGAACCGAGTTGAAATATGTTAGTTTAGCCTAAATGTGGGTTCGTAGTAATGAGAATTTGGATAATCGACCTAATAATGAGGGTTTTATCTGATTTTGCTTAATAACAGATTTTAAGGAACCCAGGTTAGCATTCATTGCACGCATACAAGTCTTATTCGTGTTTTAGAAATGTGTATTGATATGGTTTATCACATATGTGTTTAGGAGACGATACGCGAGCGAGGGGCTTGCGAGAGATGCCGAGAAACGAGGGAAACTAGGGAATGATACCCTTCCTAAGCTGTGAGTGAATGACTTTATGTTTTTATGGTTTTAATACAAGTTTTGAGATATTCTTAATTATTTATAAATGTTTTATAGAGTTAACTTCATATGATTAATGCTTTTGCTTCATATGCTTATTTATGTATATGTACATGTTTTGGAATGAAAAATATTTATGTTGAGAATGGCCAAGAAGCCAAGTTAATTAATGTTTAATGATTGCTTTGATGATCATATTTATATTTTCTTGTGGATATATTGGACTTATACAAAGATATGTATATGGATATTGACATACATGTTAGTGATAATAGCTATGAGGGTCAGGATATTTTCTGTAGTTACAGGATGGTGGCCTGGGGAAGTCCACTTGGATGTGGACACTTAAGTGAGTGATATAAGGGGTAGCCTAGGGTCGACTTGATAGAGAGATCACCTAGGTGAGTGGAGATTTCACAGATGGGAATAGTATATGGTTGTGTTATTGTGATGTGATTCGATCACCTGTGAATCTCATCGGGTTAGTCATGGTTATCACCACGTGACTAACTCGAGGCAAACGTTAGTAGTGGGTATGTTTTTCTAACAAAAGCTTGCATAATTTTATTCCTTGCATATTAAGTTAAAATTTTTTTTATACAAAACCTCATCATTTTCATTTACATCCAAACCCACTGTCGGTCTGGGATGCCCAGGGCCAAGATCATCGTCGAAAAAGAGAGCCAGCGCAATGATTTTGATATACGTTTCAAAGTTTTCAAACTAAGATAAATATTTTAAACCAAATTACTTTATAATGTTTTCTAGCTATGCTTTACTTTCTAATCTCGAGTGAACGCTATTTATTTATTTAAAGCTTTATTTCACTCACTGAGTATATTTTCGTATACTTATTCCCCTCATGATGAATACATAAAAGCGTATGTATATTAAGATTTAAATTTATAATTTTACACTTCAAAGTATGATTAACTCTCTTCATTTATGCATATTTCTAGTTTTTGATGTAAAATTTACTTTGTTTGTAATTTCAGTTAATTTTGGTTTTTGTACAATGAACGTTAAAAGGGAATAACTTTTTATCCAAGAGAGATATTAAGCTGAATCTTGATCCATTGAAAAGATAAATTATTGGGCTAAAATTTCATGTTTGGTCCAGCCATCAGTTCAGGCTCGAAGTTATACTTTTGATTCCATTATTTAATTCTCTTTGTTGTTCTAATCCAGCTTGACCTTGCTTCAATAATTGGCCCATAACGTTTGATAGAAAATTCAGATTGACCTGAGACAAATGGCATTCGAAAGAGAAATCAAATATATACAAATTTTATGTTGGCCATAAGGTCTGAATCATTGATAGTTGAGGTCACCCATGACGTTATTTTTGCTATCAGAATATTTCAGCTACCATTTGTCAAAGTTTTTTACCTAATTGTCAAATATGACAACTACCTACTTTGACATTTAGCTCTCATGTTTGCCTATAAATAGAGGCCTATTTTGTGTTCTAAGAATATACTTTGATATATTAGAATCAGTTTATAATGAAATTTCATTCTCTCATCTCTATGAATTTCTAAAATTCTAGTTAAGGTTAGGAGGTTGATATTAAGGATATATGGTATGTTATTTAAATCCCATCTTTGTTTTTAATGTTTAAAGTCTTTTTATTAATTACATATGCATGTTTTGAAAAATGTTTTTAAGCATTTAAACTCTCTGATTTTTATGTAAATATTTGGCACATTGAATATTTGGAAAAACTTTCTTTGATTCATTGTAGACATATGGTACAAAAAATGCTTTGAACACTAAATGTCTTAAAATGTTT
>JAVXUL010143211.1:0-14700 GCA_035590515.1 Trichilia minutiflora
ATGCTAAAATTCAAATGGGGAAGACGATCCCCTCAGCCCGACATTTATGCTGTGAAATCCCTCAAAGGTGTCGATACATTTCAAACGTATCGATACCTTTGGCCTTTTCCTCTCAACGTGTCGATACGTTTGCCCCAACGTATCGATACCTTTGGCCAAATCACTGTTCACAAGCCTGCAGGGTTTCGATATCTTTTCACAACGTATCGATACCTTTCGTCGCAAATGGGTTCACTCTTTATCACCAACGTATCGATACCCCTCGCCAACGTATCGATACGTTGGGCACTATTCAATGTTCATCATACCTCAAGGTGTCGATACCTTTCACCAAAGGTATCGATACCTTTGACCCCAATAGTAAACGTATTGATACCTTTCCCAAAGGTTTCAATACCCTGAGCCAAATCCTCAACGTATCGATACGTTTCTCCCAAACGTATCGATACCTTTGCTTCTGGTCCTCCTTACGAGGACTACAACTTCAATTGGCCATAAATTTTAGGTCAGATATCCACTCGAAACCCATAATATATCAATGCGAAGCTCTCTCCGAGCTCTACAAAAACGACAAGGAACTTTTTCTCAATTGAAGATTATTTTGGGGTCAAAAATCTAGATCTTTCTTATAAACTCAAACATACTCAAAAATAAGCGAACAAACTACCGATATGCATGATGGATGCAAAAGTATGAATAGTAAATATAATGAAGTTATAATTATACCCTTAAAGTACAATCACGGGTGTGATACGAAACATCAAGGGTCGGGTCTTTTTAAATTTTAAATGAGTATGTGACCCATCCTGACGATGACATTATTACGGTTTGAGTATCATAGCTTTTTAGATTGGTCTATCAATGAGGTAGTGACACATGGATTGATGATTGTATTCCCAGAGAAGTTAACTGAAGTATAACGGCAACCATTACTAGCCGAGCAGAATCTGGTCAGTTTTTAATTAATGACTCTTTTAATTAAAAACTGGGGGGCTTAGTGTTTGTGTATTTTGTCAAGGCCCAAGCCCATCTCCAAGCCCTTGTCCAGGCCCATCATATAGACATATTATCCCCTAAGTGGATCCCTTGATACGACATCGTCCCGAGAGCCATCTACACCATACAGAAGATAATGAGATTGTCTCGGGGTAATCTGCCTAAGACTATTGGTCAGAAGGTCTCATTCGAGTTATTCATGGTTGATCCACACTCAGGTAAAGGGTCTTCAATGATAGGACTTCTAGGCTCAGTCTCGGGTAATCAGACTGATATGATCCACATAAAGTGGCAAGGGCTCACGAGCACCCGAAGTATATAGGCTTTCACGACGCTATAGTCTGATGTTATCAAAGTCATAGCCTGCGCTGCATAAGGGCATCCCGAGAATTAGGGGACTTCATTCTCGGGAGAATTGGAGGCTTTACTCGGAGGAACGTATACTCGGGGTCTCGGGGCTGACGTGGTAGGAACAATATCACAGTTTTTCACGCTCTCTAATTTCTGCAGTAGGTTATCTTGGGCACATTAGCCATGCAATAACACGTGTTCAAAGGTACGAAATTCTATGCTTCTAATATATAGCATCCAAAAATTATGGGAGGTACGTTACGTTACGTTACGTTACTTTTTTCAAATTTTAGAAAAGAACATTCTATGTTTTCATACACTAACTCTCACACACAAAGTAAAACCCTCTCTGACTTAAGCATTTGAGGATTTTTATCAGGACACCAGCTTTACCCCTGAGGTTTCCATTGTTTTACAGTTCCGGGTTAAGAAACAAGAGGAGAAGACCAGCTGGTCCTCGAGGTTGAGGATAATACCAACTTTTTGCATCAACATTAGACTTGGACTTTACTTGCTTTCCCTTAAATAAAAATCTTTTTTTATTCAAATATTACGGTATTTTTAAGAGTTCATACTTCTACTAAGCTTGACCCTCGTATTTTGAAGTTAGCACCTGTCAATACTCCATTCAGAGTCATATGAGAGACAAACATATTTTTTTTTTAGAAATTACACCTTACAACTTTACCTTGGACTAGTTTATTCTCTTTGGGTCATCCTCTTTGAACCCAATAGGCCATCTTTCTTGAGAATTTATAACTCTTTTATCATTCCTCATGGCATCAGTAACCACAAAAATACACAAATACCAACGTCTCTATACTCTCATCCCTTTCGAACCATTGGATCTTATATCACTTATTGAATCTTGAAAAACTCGTCCAAACTTCGAGGAGAATATACTTAGGTCAAATAAGTAAATACATTCATATATTTAGACACCACTTCTAATTCAAAACCTTAAGGCATTAAGTTTATGGATCCATTCCACTTATATATTACTCATTTGCCTTGTAACATTATAATATAAGATTTTTTTCACTTCACACACTCATATTTAATATCCTAATATTTCTTTTCTTAACAAAGACCCCCTAGTATTCACTAAGAGAATTGTTGACCATCTTACTGGGTACTAGTAATTACAAACAAAGCAAAAAACAAATATACTTTATTTCCATTTTGTACTTGCTTACTCGCTTTTTTTATCCTTAATATAGATTTTCTTATTTTGTAAGTCTTATTTTTAAAATTTGTAATTAAAAATACTTAAAATAAAATTTAAAAAACTATTTTTGAATAAAAATTAAAAACTTACTGTAAAATTTTAAAAAAAAAGATAAATTAAGTTTTCTTTTTTCTTATATTTTTTCTCAAATATTAGCTTGTCTTTATCTTTAATGCCTACGTTAAACTCAAAAATTTTTTTCTTTCATATCCATGTATTAATTATAGTTAGTTATTAGATAAAAAAATTTAGTAAAGATTTTGTGAGAAAAAAATTAAAATAATTTTTGTATCTTATTTGTTCATCATTGTAGGTAAAAACAAATTTGGGTTTCCAATTTTTTATTAATTTTAAATCCATATTTCGTAATTTGCTTTTGGTATTTAATTGTAGATGTTCGTCGAAAAAAATGTTTATAGTAAAATTGTAATAACTTGCATATATAGTTAAATGCATTTTTGTCACTTTTATAAACTGTATAATCGAGTATTGTTAAAATTGATAGTAGCATAAGATTCAATATAAAATTTAGAAGAAAAAAGGGATAGGAATTGATATCAAAAATTGAATAGGAACTCGACTGTAATAGAATTACAGGACAGAAAGCATTCAATCGAATAAATCCTATAATTCATTTAAACGAATGAATTTGATCGATCGAAAAGTGTGACTCGTTTGATCAAATTAATGACCCAAAATTTTTTAAAGAACCATGAAAACCTCGACTGAACGAATCAACATTCAGTTGAATGAATGGTCTGATCCGTTCGAATGAATAAATAATAAAAAAAAAATTCAAGGACTCATGAAATCCTCGATCGAACAAAGGGCTTGATTCGTTCGAATAAATTATAATTCAGTTATATGAATTGGTCAATTTATTTGATCAAATCACTCGAAATTTGGGTAAAATAAACATTTTTATCTCTCTTAGCAATTTTCTTATAACTGAAGAGTATTTTAATAATTTCATATCCATATTATAAATATGGGCCAATAGTCGAAGGAATCATTTGTTTTTCCTCCTTCTTCCTTCTCTTCTCCCATTTCACTCTTTTCTCCCTCTCTAAACTTTCTTCTCTTCGATTTCTTAACTTCTATTCAATAAAGTCATTTTTCATTTATAATCAACTTTATACGACTCTTTTTACTATCTACTAGCCTCATTTTGTTAATTTTAACCAGAAACAATGAAGAGAAAAATTAAGGTTTGGAGCTTAACTGAAGTTTTCAAGCAACCGATACTACATATAATGATTATAGGTTTCCATAGACTTCTTGGTAAGCCTATTACGTTCATTTATACATTAAATTTTCGTTTAGATCAATTTTATAATTAGGATTACTATTTATCCATAAATAATTTAGCTTTTATATCATGGATATTCCAGTGGTAATACATTAATTAGGACATAAAATAGATGGATATATGATTAGATATCTAGAAAATTTGAATTTGAAAGAATGTGCTTCGTAGTAAATAGTATACAATCATTATTTTGTTTGAATTTGTTATCTGCGAATCAATTTCAATAAATTAGGTTGAATAATGCTAGTTAAGTCGTTAATTGAATGCATTATAAATTTAAATTGATTTGAAAATATTGGGAATCGATAAAAAGGGATGAAAAACAAAAAATGACGTAAATGAATATAAATGACTATAGAATATTTGGATTACAATCCATTTATGTGCATTTAGCTCGTTTTGTATTCTTAAATTCAAGTATTAATGAAATCGTTGTTATAAACATGTTTTAGGCGATGTCATTCATACGAGAGACATTTAAGAAGTGTCGACGACTGAGGCATGTTTTGAATTGGATTCATGTTGGTTCTATTGAGATGATATGGCTAGTAAGCCAAGTTATGTATTTTGTATCATGATTACGTGATCAGGTGGCCAACATTGTAAGTATAAGGTTAAGTAGCTTAGGTACGAGTTGTGACAGTGGCTATATTAGGTAAATGCACTTCAAGTAGGGCCTATATAAGAGAGGTGATGATCCCATTTGAATAGAATGACCCACTTGACAGAAATTTAGATGACAGTCTAGTAAGGATTCACAGATTACTTGAAGTTAACGTCAATGATGGGCAAATTTTTATTTAATCACTTGCATCCCTTTTATTTTCTTTAAAGAATATTTTATTTAATATTCATAAATTTTAAACTTCATAAAAAACCCACTAACAGTTCGAGATTGCACCTGATCAGTATAATCACCGGAAAAGATAGTTAAACCTAATAATTTTCTTATTTGATTTCAAGTTATGTTTTATAAGTATAAAAATGTTTTCAATCCATTAATTATTTTAAAGTTTTTCTTGCAAAAAATTTTAAATTCGTGCAAATTATAATTTTATTTTTACTCACTGAGTATATAATAGTATGCTCACTCTTTTTCCTTCACTTATAGGTAATTCCAAGCATCATCGTAATACTTGAAGAATGGTTATAACTTTCAGAGTGGTGATTTCAGATAAATTCTCTAAACACAACTTACATTCATTTCTTTTGAATCTATTGGAAAAATTTGTAACGTTAAGGATCTTTCTTATTTTTAAAAAGTATTTATTTTGATGTAAATTTTCAACATTTGGGTTTTGCATGAAACAATTCTATTATTATATACTATAAATACTTTTATAAATGATATGTATTATATTTTCGATATGATGATGCGTGATTTCCATTATATGGGTTGGATGTTTATTTTAAAAGTGTTTGTTTGATTTTGATCAAAGGTAATTTGGGAGTTTAGAGAAAAACTATTAGAAGTGTTTAATTGTTTTGTGAAAAAATAGGCATCATTTAAGTCTTACATGTTTCAATATGTATTCTGAATCTAAGAAATACATATTAAAAATCTATAACAATTGTCACATGTGAGCCCCATGATCGAGGGCGTGATAAAAATTTTGATTAGTTGATTGTTTTTTATTCATCTTTAATCTATTTTTGCATTTTATACTCGCCATATAATTCATAAATAAATTCAATACTTATCTGAATAAAAAAAATGTGTTTTAAAATACTATGACAAGCATTATTTAAAAATCTTAAATTTGACAATATTTTGTGAATATTATATTCAAATTGTTTTTAATTATAAAAATTTTAAAATATAATTCAAAAATTTTAATTTTATTTTATTTTCCTCAAAACTATTTTTAAATAGTAAATCAAAAGTGCCCCAAATTTTAAAATATATTTTAAACATTATATCTACATTATTTTTAAATATCAAAATTTAACTCCTAATAGATATGTATAAAGAATGATAATTATAAATAATATATACATATATAAAGAATGATAAAGGATTGGGATGGAAAACTTTTGTTTTTATTAATTAATGAAGTTGCAAGCTGTGACATCCTAAAAAAATTAATAAAGGGATTATTTTGATGTAGTCTAACTTATAAAAGGGTAATGTGTAATTTTTTAAATATTATGATTCAACTGAAATTTGCTATCAGATAAACATAAAAAATTGAGAATTTGGACGAATGGAAGAAAAGGTAAATGAAAGAAGAAAAAGAAACTGATGATCTTTAAATTACTGAAATAAAATGAATGGTTCAAATTCATTTTTAAGTTGGTTGGTAAAGGATGTAAATTGAATTGGAGTGAAGAAGAAAGAGAAGAAAGGAGAGAGAGAAAAAGGAAGGAGAAAAAGAAGAGAGGGGAAAAAGAGAGAGTGGCTGAGAGAGAGAGAGAGAGGGAAGGAGAAAAAAAAAAGAGAAAGAAGGAGAGGATGAAGAAAAGGGGCAAAAAATTAGAAAGTTTCTATAATAAATTTGTGTATAGTTTTTGTATTGATTTATTATATTAAAAAATCATTAAGAAAGAATACGAAAATATTCAATAATTGATAAATTTATTTATTTTAATAGGGTGAGAAAATATTATATTCAATTAATTGTTTAAGTTACAGGATAAGAAAATAGTATATCCAATTAATTGGAATTGATTAAAACGTTATAAACGTTATTATTAGAGGTAAATAAATTATATATATAATTTTATTTAAGAAAGTTATTTTGTTGTGTAAATAATTCATAAATCATTTTATTTCAAATAATTTGATTAGTCTTGTTGTATTCTTTTGGTTTAAAAATTGTACATAAATTATTGTTTTAAATACATAATGTATGGAGCTACCTTTTCGGACAATGGAGTGCCACCTCTTGAGCATTGAGATATCGCAAAGTGTCACAAGTAGTGCATATGCCATATACAGATCATTTAAAAAATAATATTTTAATAATAATTCTGTTTTAATATGTCAATATAAAATTTGTGACAAGTGCAGAATTTGAAGAGAAAAGAGACTTTTGACTTAAAGTTGGTAGTAATTGATCTGTAATGTATTAGCCGAGTCACCGAGATGACATGTAACTTTCACTATTGAAATTTGATATAAATATATGACGTGAATAAATTATAATATGATCAAATATTGATCAGATTATCATAATAACAAGAAAGTTAAGATCGAGGCCATCGTGATATAACTAACACTATTCGATTAAGAGTATGTATGGAGTAATTTTTTAACTGTTTAAAAGTTAACTTTTACTTTCTTTAAATAAATTTTATTTATATTAAATTTCTCAAACATCGACCATATCAATTATTTTCATAATTTACTAATCATTTCTAAATTAATATCAATCAAAATCTATGTCTCTCCGAAATATTTAAAATATCATTTTATGAATAATATATATATATTAATGAATAGGATATGCAATTTCATAAATTTTTTTATAGTTTTTCATAAATGAATAAGTAATATAAATATTTTTTTTAAATTCTTAGTGAACTCTAGTTCTATATACATGCGAGTCGAATATAAGAACATACCTACTTAAACTTGCATGCAATCATCGTCATCTGAATTCCTCAACCTAAGTATACCTGAATCTAAACTGTAAAAAAGTGAGTATACAAAAGTATACTTAGTAAGAGAACATATAAATCACTTTATATCATAGTAATAGACCATCTTAGAAAAGTATAAAATTTAAATACATCAGAAATACTAAACATCCACTGTATACTTAACCTGATCATATTAACTCTCAATACAGGCTACTATTTAATACACATTCATCGATGTGATCTCTATCTAGATTCTGCAAAACTTTCACATTGCAGCTATAATCAATTTTACCTTGGATCATATTATCGCATACTCAATCAATGTATAATTTAAAACATCATTTTATGAACAAAATAGAACAATCTAAAGTTCATTCACTTCTTAAGAAGGATACACATTCTCTTAATTACTCGCTCAAATCGAGTTCCTCACTCGCATAGTTGATGTTAATGGGTTAATCTTAACCCTTAGTCACTTAAATCATCATTGATTATTGAAAATCTTTTCAGTGTAAATAGTAATTAAACCTCTCTTTAATGCTCTTTGAATCGATTTCTTTATTAAATCGAAAAAATAAAGTTTGTAGTACATAGAGGGTGATAAGTACTAATGATTAATAGAGAGAAACTAGAATTTAATCGGTAAAATATTGAAGAAATTAAAAAAGGAGTTGGGAGTGTACTATATATGAAATCCTTTAGGAACCTGATAATTACTATTGAATAAGGCAAAAATGAATGCTTAACTCTTTTTTATTTCATTTATAAATAAAAAGATTGAAAATGACATGTTTAGCTTTGAAATTAGAAAAATAATGGAGAAAAAAGCATGAAAATGGGTAAAAGAGTTTTTTCCTGAGACATGTTTGTTTCCTATGCTCAAAAAGACGTTGAGACATGTTTTTTGTCAAAAAGTGTCGATAACTTCTCATAGGTATTGATACCTTTGATTAAGATATCAATATCTTTAGTCTAAGTATCGATACTTTCTCAAAAAACTTATTTTTTGGCCCGAATATCGATACCATTGATAAAGGTATAATACCTTGTAAAATATCATTCAAGTTTTTTAAAAAATATCATTCAAATCGTCGATCTATTTTCAATACTAATTTTTTCTTCATTCAAAGATCGGTTTTACTGCTATATATTCATATACATTCGTATTTCTATCTTTTTTCAGTAGAAATAAATCATGTATCAAAACTCCATCTCAATCAATAGAAATTTATCTCGAAAGCTTAGGTGTGAGGTTGAGATCTTAATACAACTCTTATAAAACTCAACCAAACTCATCTAAAACTCTTCAAAACTTCTATCAAACGTCAATACGGGTTTGTTTAACTAATAATAGCATCTAAACATCAATTTTTAAAATGAAAAAATGCCTTCTAAGGTAAAATAATCAAAATACCTGTTAGCTAAACTATGAGATGTTATAGATGAGACCACCAAATCAACCTTCAAAACACTAGCTACATAGGCATAGGTTCAAATTGTCGTGGAGAATATTGAGAATGCCAAAAATAACAAGCAAAGTGGCAAATTTTTTGGAAAAAACCCATGCTCAAAAGTTAAAAAATAGACGCCATCAACAGTTATTATCAGTGCCTTTGAAGAGGTAGAGGGGCAAACTTTCATTTAATGGTGGTGGCAATATTAATCGTGTGACAACAACAGCCAATCTTATAGGGGAAGAGATAGCGACTATGAAGAAAACATCAAACCCTAATTTTGTTCTCAATTGATATATTTCAATTAAGTCTTCAATTAATAAATTTCAATTAAGTTTCTAACTGACAAATATTAATTAAGTTTATATTACCAAATATCAATTAAATTCATAATGATTAAATATCGATTAAGTTTATAAATGGCAATTATCAATTAGGTCCATAGTTGGATAAATTATAGTTAAGTTCTAAATTCTTAAATTTCTTATAAATAAATCTAAAATTTATTTTAAAAAATAACAAACTTGGACTTAAAGTTTATGAATAATATAAATCAATTCAAAAAATATAGTTAATTATAATTTTGAATAAAATTTGCAATATTGTTGCTGTTTAGTCCAAACAAAATTTAAAAATTATAATTTAACCCTTAAATTTTTAAATTTTATATTTTTGTCCCAAATTTTTTTTTATTAAGGTTTAAAATTAAGGCAAAAATAAAAATTTAAGATTTCAAATAATGTTTGCAATTGATTTTTCAATTAAAGGCCAAAAATAAAGTTTTCAGGATTTGTGGCTTAAAATTACAATTCTTTGCAATTTGCTCCACAACAATATTTGAATTTTAGAAATTCTACACCAAAATCTAGACTATTTTAATTTATATTTTCACACATACATATATACGATGTGAACCCAATCTCTAGGTAGATGAGTGTTCATAGAAGTTAGATGTGGCCATTATCACTCAATACTCATGACACTCTTTTCAAGTTTATCATATATATTAAACTACAATAGGTTGGTATATTTACTGTCAATTGTGTTAATACATGTGAGACTCAATACTGAGTTATAATATTGAGGAATATCTAATCGTAAAAAATCTATAAAGAAAATATTAGAAAAATTTAATGTTCAGTTTTGTCTTAAATTTAAATATGCTTATAATTGACTTTTATAAGATATAATATTTGAAAGTGAATTAATTGAAACAAAATGTTGTCAAAGTATCCTCTCTTGTAAAATTAATTTAGCTTAGAATATTAAAAGATTTTTGCATATATGATTTATATAGATATTAGTCGACCTAAAGAAAGGTTCTTACTTGACCAAATTACATACCTATGATAATAAATATGTGGTGATTATTAGTATACATATGAGTGATAAACTGGCTTAAAAAAGGGTTTATTGTTTGACATACCTTATTATCAATGTTTGATTACTACATTAAGATACCACCTACAAGTTAATATTTCTATCCAAAAACTAAATATTAATGTGATGCATGGTATTTTGTGATGGGTTTTACCATTATTTGAATTAATTGATAATATGATATGGTATTTATGTGAGTCAAATCTATGATTAAGTTATTAATTCTACTTAGAGTTATTATCATTACCGTCAATTTTTATATATAATGGCACGAACTTTAAGTTATAAAAGATAATGTTATTATTATTCTCGACATTATAGATCTAGATTTTTGTATTAAAGAAAGAAAAATCCATCAAATTTATGTATAAGAATTCCTTTAATAATAAAAGAGATATGGAAAGGTGAAAAAGTTTGAATTGCATGAGTCCTATAATTATGAAGCATGCTATTCCAAAACCTTTTAAGCACATTATATTTGAAAAAGGCCATTGATGTCAAAGAGTTCCTTAAAAAAAATTAAAAAGTAGTATTGCTAAGATTGAAAAAACTAAAATAAGTATGCTTTTGACAAATCTTATTTTAACAAGGTATAAGAAAAGGGAATTTAAGGGAGTACACTATGAAAATGTCTCATCTTGCTTAAAAGCACTTAAATTAAAATTGTCTTAAGATTTACTCATGCATCTTGTTCTGATTTCTCTTTTTGTATAATTTAGTCAATTTAAGATGTGTAAGAAGAAATAAACTAAAGCAAGAGATTACATATACACTCATCTGTCAATAACTTTAAAGGATAAAATAAGAAAGTTGCAGGTTTTGCACCATAAAAAAATATATGATAAGACTTTTGTTTATTATTTCTATGAGAGTAATCAATATAAGTAAAGCAAGGTACACTTTTTTATCTAATTTGTTGTACTATTAATTTAAATTTGATACTTAAATACACTTGATAGATAAATTTCGCTACTACTACTCACATAAGTGTGTTTATTTAAGATTATATAAGTTGTCAAAAGTTCTGTGATGGTGAAAGATACATTGATGGATGGTGATGACTAATCAATCAAGTTGAAGTTATTAAAATTGTTAGATTATAATTAAAGACTGGTTATTAATTTGAATAAGAAAGAGACTTTTATTGTACCATCATTTAGATGATTTCAATTTATAATTTCATATAGAACAAATTCAGTTATCTTGTTCATTCAAAAAATATTGAAGTCAACAATTAGGTTTATATTTTTATATTAAAAAAATTCAATTATCAAGTTAATTTGAAAATAATAAAATCTGTCTCTTTCAAGACTCAAAACTTATTAGAATCAATTCTTTAACATTTGATAACAACTTATATTTGCTTTATACGGTTGCCTCATATAAGAAAATCTTGTGTACAAGTATACAAAGTATAAAGATTAAATTAACCAATGAAAATTTTATCTTACTATAGCACAGACATTTAAGGCATATCTTTAAAAAGAGAATTAAGGGACTTATGTCTGATAGGATTCTTGAACCTTTTAATTTTATGAACTTTGACATTTACGGTAATTATATTAGGAAAACAACAACAACATAAGGTGATTAGGTGCTAACAAAACTTTAGACATCTTAAAACTAATATATACAGAAACTTATAGGTTATTTCTTAAGGTTAAATGAAATGATAAAAAATAATTTATCATGTTTACAGACAATTTTACAAAGTTAAAGTTAAATATTAACTTAATAAAAGAATCTTAATCTTTAGACATGTTCAAAATTATAAAGTTGAAGTTAAGAATTAACTCAATAAAAGAATTAAAGGTGTCAAATCAACTATAGTAGAAAATATTACAGTAGATATGATAGATCAGATGAACAATATTTAGAAATTTTTTATATCATCTAACTTAATACTTATTAATAATGTTGTCTACTTTGATCCAATTCTTGGGCTTTAAAGTTTTATTTTTGATAATATGCCCAAACCTATCTCAAAAGACCTTGTTGACATATTGGTTTTAACTTCACATATATAGATTAAGAACTTTCTCTCCTATTCTAATATGAGATTCGATCTATTCCTATCTCTAGCTCTCCTTAGAAGCATGTTAGGAGCTATTCCTTACTCAAACTTTTTTTGCTTTGACATTACTCCCTACCAGATCAAGACTAGGTACTTACAAGCCTACCAAGTCTGATCCGTCTCTAAACCCAGCATCGTACTAGAGGAGAGTTCGCTCTGATATCATACTATAGCATCTTACCCAATACTTGTCAATGATATTATCTACCTTAATCAATTTTTTTTTTGTCTTACGATTTTGTTCTTTAGTAATGGGTCCAAACCCATCATAAAAGGTATTGTGGACATATTGATTATAACTTCACATATATAGACCATGAACTTTCTTTTCTATCTTGATATAAGACTTGGTTCATTACTGTTAATAGCCATCCTTAAAAATCTACCAGGAATCGCTCCTTACTCAGACTTTTTCTTATCCCGATGTCACTCCCTATGAGCCCAGTATCTGAGTTTCAAGGGTAATATAGTAATTTTTTATATTTTTATGCATATAATTATGCCTATCATATAGATAATTGACATCGTGACTCTATAATTATTTTAAGGATTTAAGGTGGTTAAGATTGAGTTTTGAAGTCGAAAACACAAGGACCTCAACGTAATTAAAAGATAGTTTTATTTTAAGTGGGATCCTAATGATATTTCTAAATTTGGGGAGGATTTAAATGAAATTTTCTATTTTAACTGGTTTGATCGATCAAATAGGTGATTCGTTCTACTGACATTTTAAGAACTCTTTGGAAATATTTGGCCTTAGATTCGTTTGATCGAGTAGGAGATTCATTTGACCGAATTTGACTTATATTTGAACGAATTAAAATTCATTGGAGCAAAGTGGTCAATTTGTTCAAATGAGTTGGGATTCGTTCGAACAATAAAATGGTAGCTCCTTAACTTTTAGAAGTATCAAAGGATTCGTTCGAACGAACCTTAGTTCATTTGATCAAAGTCAGCAATTCATTCGAACAAACCATTGATTTGTTCGATTGAACAGCTACAAAATGATAGTTTTGTCCTCATCTAGAGTTTTCACTTTTCTATTTTACAAGAATAAAATGATAATTTTATCATTTTTTTATAAATAGGGGGTTGAATCCCTCCTTTTTTCCATGGTTTGTTCTTCTTTTCCTCTCCTCTCCCTCTCTCACATTTCTCTCCTCTGCTCTCAATAACCCAACACCCTATTTTTGTTTTTCTTCAATCTTTCTTTAATTTTAAACTATATTCTTCATTTTTAACTTCCTCTAAGCTTCAATTTGATGAAAGAAACGTAGAAATCACTACGGAGAAGTTAGGGTTTCAGGAATCCATTTGGGGCTTTTCGACTTCTAAGCAAAATCAAAGTAAACCAATGGTATTACGAGATAAATAATAATATTTCTAACCCCGTCTATAACTTTCATTTTCCATTTTATCAATTTTCAGGCATATGGATTTTATTGATCATTTGTAGGGTTTTTGCTAATTTAATTGCATACATTTAGGTTATTATACGTTATTTAGGTTGTAGAAAGGTTGGGCAAATCATTAGGAAGCTAAAAATGTGAATTCAGAAAAATGGGTAAACTAAAATAGTGTTTGGGATTACTATTTTAGTGAGAATTGGGGGTCCATTCGTAGAAATCGTAAAACCAAGTTAGGATATGTTAGTTTAACTAGAATGTGGGTTTGTAGTGATAGAAAATAGATAATCGATTGAATAACGATAAATTTATCCATTTCATGTATAAACTGACTTTAGAAACCCGATTAGAATGCATTGCACACATGTGAGACTCATTCATAGATTAGAAATGTATATTATTATGGTTTTAATGCATACATATTTAGGTGATGATACACAAGCGAGGAACCCATGTAAAGTGCTAAAAAAATAAGGGGAATTAGAGAGTGTGTACCCTCTATAGACTGTGATCAAACAATTTTATATTTTTATCGTTTAAATATAACTTTTGGATATTCTTATTTGTTTGTAAATTTTATAAAGTTAACATTTTGTGTTTCATGCTTTTGTTTTATAAATTCGTTTATGCATATGTACATGGTTTGAAATGGAATGAATTTGTGTTAATAAAGAGCCATGAGGCCAGATTTGATTTATGCGTAATAGATATTTTGATGCTTATACTTATGCTTTCTTGTGGATCTATTGGATTTTTATAATATGTGGATATTGATTTTGTCACGACCCGACCCGGGATCCCACATGTGACAACGCCACAGACCTCCAAGGTATACCTAATAAAACAGGATACAACCTGTAGGCCTGTAAGGCTTTTTACAAAATCCTGTTTTCCACAAACAGTTTTCAAACATTTCCATA
>JAVXUL010143241.1:0-14699 GCA_035590515.1 Trichilia minutiflora
TTCCACTCAAGCCCTTTCCGAAACCAAAAATTTACATACGGGGTCCCAACATACAATCATGGAAACTCCTTTAACCAAAAATAACCGAATGAATTACTATTATGCACAGTAGATGCAAAAACATGAACAGAAACTAAGGTGATGTTACCACTATACCCTTGTAGTACAATCACGGGTGTGATAGTTTTTCTCCAAGATGCCATGGCTTTTGTTTAAGGTCTCCAAAACAAAATAAATTTTGATGATTGGTTGATTTTAAAATCAAAGTTACCAAGTGAAGATTAAAATGCAAATTAAAGATAGTAAGGCTTTAGAGATTACCATATTTGGATTGTAGTAAAATAATTTTAATCTTTCTTGTTACTTAATTGAGAGTAACTAAAGAGTTATATTAATCAAAAAATTTATTTTAAACATATAAAAATATCTTTTTCATAAAATAGAAAAGTTTGAATAAAAATTTACCTTTTAATTAATGGATAAAAACATTTAAAAAAGTGTTTATGATATATAAAATATTCAAAATATTCTCTGTGTCATATGTCTATGATGAATCAAAGAAAATATTTTCAAGCATTCATTATGTCAAATGTCTATAAAGAATCAAAGAATTTAAACACACCAAAACATATTTCAAAAATGAGACTTTCACTTAAATGAAAAGACTAAGTTTTGCATAAAAGTAGGATCAAGAAAATATATCATTAATCCATTAATGTTAATCTCATAGCCTTAGTTAGGAGAATTAGAAACATATAAAGGTGAGAGAGAGAGTTTTAAACAAAATTATAACTTTAATATAATTTTAATGATTATTTCGATGATGCTCTTGAGCAAAGAATATAGCTTCTTTTTATAGACAGCAAAGCGAGATAAAAGGAGCTATAATAAGTGGAATAGCTGGCAATTTTGGCTCAATCATTGATTTAATTTTGACAAAATCATTAACACCAAAATTTAATCAAATTTTACGTTGACAATCAAATAATAGTAGTTTAGGTTTGTCTTATCTTTCTATAGAAACTTAGATAAAGTAAATCTAGGTTGTATAGCCTAAGTTAGAACCTAAATACTAAAGAAACGTCGGGCTAGACTAGCAATGCAGATGGGATCATTTTAGGCCAATTTTGGACCTTTAAACATCCAAATTTAATAATTACTATGAAATGCACAATTTTATCCCAATGAATTTTCTTTGCACATAATCTTGAATCACCTTAAAAAATTTTCTAGGTAAAATGTTATGCTCATTTTACCATTCCTGGATCAAAAGAGAAATTAAATAATAATTATACACAAAGTTAATTTCAAACACAAGACTAGAAATATGTCTAAATTGAGAGAGTTAATCACACCACAAAATATAAAATAATAAATTTAACTCTTATTAAACATACACATTTCAATATTCATCATACCCCTAACCAGTTTATTTCTAGTTACTTAGTAATATAAAGCATTATCATTTAGCAATGATTTTAAAGTAAAAACTCACAAACAAAGTATTTATTATTCTAATTCTATTTAATATTTTCAAATAAACAAACTCTATGTCAACAAATTTTAAGTGTGCATCACAAACTCATTAAACAAAGAATCTATAAATCTTCTTTTGTGTAAAAGATAATACTATAATTATGAGGTTTAATTGAACAAGTGAACAAAATTTATTTTTATTATTTCATTAGAATCAACATCCTTTGAACACTATTTATTTAATAATTACAACCATAGCCTAATTCATCAACCAATGACTCTTAGATTAGTTGATTTTAGGATATTAGATGTTGAAACACCCCTACGATCCTCCTTAGGAAATATATTTGAACTTAATCATTCATTTATTTATATAATTTTTTTTCTTTTATTATTATTGAATATAAGACTTGTTCTACATAACTAAGTATGTCATTGGGGTACAACTTATTCCTAACCCATACCAATAATGCCCGCATTCTATTTATTTGTTTATCTATTATTTTATTTTTATTTTTTATGCCTTTAGGTGTTATCTCTAATAAAATCGTCAAGATAAATAATGTCTAATTCTTAATTTGCTACACAAAATCATGTGTCAAAGTGAGTGTTGATAAGAATGATTCTTGCATGATAAGTTTATGAATACATAACTAATCAACTGATGATAATATGAGAGTTTATAAATTTAAATAATAAAACCTTGCTATGAATTTTAAAATCAAAACCAAATGATAACCAAACTACTATGATGCGCCTCAAGGATCAAAAAGAAAAAAAGAAATGATTCCTTACTCAGCCATACTCATAAAAATCAGATACTATTAGTGAATTTTTTATTTAAAAATACATGAAAAATATTTAAAAAATAAAAACACATAATAAAGAAAAAATACATAATAAAATAAGAGAAAAAATATACAATAAAATATTATTTACAACATGTAATGTCAATTATCTCTCTTTTTAACCAATTTGATACATTGTTCTCAATATCTAAATATAGAAAGGTAAAGTATAGGATACATCACTTGAGCAAGCATTTATTAAAAAGATAAACCTACAATAAATATCCTCTTACAAGGATTAATGATCAATATTTAACAAATGTTCTACTTAAAACAAATAAAAAGAAAAGAAATGGCAAGCAATTATTCAAACCATAAGAAAAAAACTTATAGTCGAAGCATGAATTCTATTTGTGTTTTTTGTTGCTTTGTACTGACCAATCTATCTGAGCTATTACTAGGTCAAGTTTATATATAAAATTTTATAATTTATCAATCAATTGATCAGGAGTTGAAATAAAAACTAAGATTCGTCATACCGAATGCGAGACAAAGTGTTATTTCCTAGTTTGATCAAGGAAAGACAATAAACTATCAAAGAAATTATTAACATTTAATGGATCTATAGGCTTTTGATGAATATTTTGTGAACCTCATTCATAAGACGTAGAGGTAATACGATTAATTTTTATTATATTCATGCACACATACGTGTAAACTTTATAAATAGTCAACACAATATCGAAATTTTATAATTATTTTGAGATTTTAGTTTAATAAAGATTAAATTTTAAAGTCTTAAACATAGGGATTAGAATAAAATAATTATTTATAATTGGACTTGAATTATATTTTTTAAAATTTTTAGATGTAGAAGCTAAGTGTTAATCTTATTGGTAATAGTATCGATCCTTTTAGAAAGTGTCAATACTTAATAATGAAAGATCGATATAAGAAGAAGTCTTGAGAGCTAGGGAAGAAATTATAATTCGAACTGGATCTACACTTTTGGTAAAAGTGTCAACACATTCAGATGAAAAATTTTCATATCAATGCATTAAAAGTTCTATAAAGTTGGAGAAAAATTACAAGTTGGACTAAATCGATACCTTTAAAGAAAGTATCAATACTTTAGAAGAAAGTGTCAGTACATTTTAGGAGAAAGTGTTGACAATTTCAAGGAAAGTATCAACACTTATAAGTGAACTCATTCTAACACTAATACACAAAGATCTCAAAGAGTTAGAAGGAGAAATTATGAAATAACTAGGTCGATAATTTTTTGACAAAGTATCGACACTTAAAGGAAAAATATCAATTTAAAGAGCCAAAGTATTGACACTTTTTGAAGAAAAATAGGAATAGGTCCAAACTTGACACGAACCAAAATAGCTTGACCCATAAATTCCCAATTTTACCCTTCTCTAAAATTTTCTACCCTTCAATCTATCAAGGGCATTGTTATAGTTGTGTAAGACTTTATAAATAAGGGGCCTAATGTGCAAATGTGTCATTATCCTTTTTTTCCTCTTTTATTTTCTTCTTCCCCAATTCTTTTTCCCTTTGTTTCTAAATTTCCTGATAGTATCACCCCTACATTTTGCAAATTCTTCTAACTAATTACTAATTTTCCACTTAAAATAATAATCAACCAACGTTCCCAACCCTTTACAAGCTAAATTGTTTAATATAGGCAAGAAAACGCTAAGGCAAAAAAATTAGGGCTTGGAGAAAGCTGAGGTTTCTTGCATTCGACAAAAATCTTATCTTTATAGGACTCCGATCAAACCATAGGTAAGCTTTCTAATCTATTTCAAACAAATATTTATAGTTTAATGGAACATGATATCTAAGGTTTACTGTTTATCAAGAGAATTCTATGATTTAGGTTTAATTATGATAAATCAAGTTAGAATATATGTTTAAAAGTATCATAACAAGATGGCTATGGAATTTCATTGATGAAAATTAGAAAAATGGTTGAAAAATGAAATAAGTGTCAACAATCAAATGTCGACTAGGAAACCTAATTTAATAATCATAAGTAGACATATAAGAGTGCACTGATATCACTTAGGGTATAGGAATTGATGTTATTGTTAATATTTATGAAATAGCCCTTAATACCTTCAAAGAGGAGCTTTCGCGATGTGAGGGACACTAAAAAGTACATACCTTCTCTAAGTGTGAGTGAACCTTTTTACTCATTTTATTGTTTTTGAAATTTTTATATAAGTTAATGGTTTTATAAACAAGTACATTATTTCATATTTTCTTATTGTTTTAATTAAATAAGTATGGCCTATAAAGTATTTATTTGTCATTCTGACTTTCCTAGATCTTATTAAATGATTGTGTTATGATGATGGTTTTACAATTGAGCCTTTGAATTTTTATAATGATTAAGGAATAAATGATTTTAATTGAATTTTGAAGTTTATGAGATCTATGATCATATTTGGATGCATACATTGATATATATGCTGATATGACCAGTAAGAAAAAATTGTATGATAACTATAGTTACAGAAAGGTAGCCTAGGGTTGGACCTATGTAGGGGCCTGCCTAGGTGAGTGAACCATAAGTTAGAAAGGTCTAAGGGAGAGGTTGGTATCTTTGTGATACTGAGTGAGCCCACCTATAAGAAATATAAAGGACAATCACAGACACCACCACGTGACTATTCAAGGTTAACGTCAGTGATAAACTATATTTTTAATAAAAAGAGTATGGATATCATTTATTTTTTAAATAGATAATATCTTTTATAAAATCATCATTTATTTTACATGAAAGAAAAATCATTAATAGTCTCAAAATTACTTAAAGCTAGAGTAATCACTAATAAAGGGAGTAAGCCTAATGGTTTTCAAATAAAATAGGCCAAGGTTTTAAAATGCTTAAAATGTTTCTATGATTTTATACGTTGTTTATTTTAAAATCCCTTTTTAACAATAAAAATGTTATATATATATATATATATATCTATATCTATATCTATATCTATATCTATATAAAGGTTTCTAAAAAAGTAATTTTCTATATTAGTTCACTCACGGAGTATACTTTTATATACTCACCCCTTACCTTATAATTTTAAGTGATCAAGAGTGTAGTTGAGTAATCTAGGTGGTAGTGACAACGTAAGACTTAGACATTTTTAGGTATATTCTCATTCTTAACTCATATTTAAAGCTTTTGAGTCTATTGAGGTGTATATAACATTTTATCCATGTATTTTGTGGTATTTGTAAAAGAAATCAAAAAATTATATATTTACATATTTTATAAGTTGAAGATTTACTTTCTTTATGAGAAATGTTTTTATATGCCTTTGAGATATAGACTGTTAATGAATATGATACTATTTTAAAAAAGATTTTAGAGTTGAAATGAATGGTTTTTGGATTGATTTTTAGATACCAAGAAAGCCTTACAAGTTCTCCAGGAATATTTTGGGTATAAGAATATATTTTCAAGGGTTTGTAGAGGTTGTCTCATAAGTATCCCACAAGTGGAGGTGTGACATATTCAATTAGACCCAAGAAGCAACTTGAAAATTTGTTATCATACTTTATATGGTTTAAACACTTTTATTAAATATGTTTTTAAAATATAATTATATATATATATATATATATATATATAGATATAGATAGATAGATAGATAGATAGATAGATAGATAGATAGATAGACAGATAGATAGATAGAGATAGAGAGAGAGAGAGAGAGAGATGATGTTTAAATATATGTTTTAATGCTTGTCCGCTCACAGAGTATATATTAGTATACTCATCCCGTTATACTTCAATTTCAAGTGAATCCAACGATAGTTAACATATTACGTGGTAGTGATCACATTAGGTTCTAGAGCGTTTAGGTATATTCTCTTACTTGACTCACATCTTTATGTGTTTGAGTTTACTTAGATTATACAAATTATTTGTATTATATATTTATTTTTCAAATAACGAAGAATTTATGAAGTTTATGTTATATATGTTATAAATTGATTGTTCCTTTATGATTAGATGTTTTTTTAAAATGTCTTGAAGAGATAAATTAAAGTTATGATAAGTATATATATATAGATAGATAGATAGATAGATAGATAGATGGATAGATATAGATAGATAGATAGATAGATAGATAGATATAGATAGATATAGATAGATAGATATAGATAGATAGATAGATAGATAGATAGATAGAGAGAGAGAGAGAGATTTATTGATAATGATATTAAGTTGAAAGGGTTTTGAATATTTTGAAGTGATTGAAATTGAATGGGGTAGTTAGGAATAAAACTTTGGGAGCTTTTTTGAATGTTTTGATTTTGTAAATAGTACTTTATAAGTTTTATAAGCTCTTAATGTGCATTCTAGGTTTTAAAATATATATTAGGGGTTTGCAGCAATTTTCATGATAGACTCCACGATTGAGGGTGTGACAACTTTTATGGTATCAAAGCGTAACGTTTTAAAAGACTTTTGAATTTGTTTAAATGTATTTTAAAGATAGTTTTATATGATTTGAAATGATTTTTGAAAAATACCTAATATACTAAAGTGAGACCAGTTTTAGAAATGCATCACCACCATTTTATGTAGAATTGAACTCTTTTTTTTTTTTGTAGTAGAGATGTTACCAATATCATATAGAAGGCAAGGTAAACCCCATAGAGAAATCATTTTTGAAGATGAGTATCCCAATCAGTTTTTAAAAAACTGAAAGCGCCTCTTTTACTATAGTACCCATAACCAGGAGTAAGGATGCCTCCTCCTATGACTCTAGAGGCTTAGGCAGTCTACATGGCATATTAGAATGCCCAAGATTTTGCATTATACTCGTATCCATATCCAGTGATTACTATAACAACTGCACTAGTAAAACCATCAAGATTAGTATCGAAACTCTCTAAGTTAATTAAGAAATTAGACAATTAAAAAGTGTGCCATTTAGTGGTACTATAAATGCTATAGAGGCGAATAAGTGGTTAAAGAAAGTTAAAAAGGACTTGGATGACCTAGAATTGGAAGATGCAACTAAACTAAAGGTAACTACAAGATTTCTAGAATATAGTACGACTACCTGGTAAAAAAATATGCAAGTTAGGTCGGCAGTAACTTTATCTTAAAATGATTTTATTCAAAAATTCAGAGATCAGTACTATACCCCCTTTCACTATAATAAAAAGAAATAAGGGATTTTAAGATTAAAGCAAATGAGAAAGATAGTAACCAAGTACGAGAATCAGTTAAGAGAATAAAATTCGTCCTCGAATTTGCTACTAAGGAAAGCTTATGTGTTAAGTTTGAGGAGAAACTAAATTTTGAGATTAAGAGAAGATGTCCCTACCAGGTGATCTCAATTTGATTCTTATACCCAAATATAGGTAGTCTTATTGTAGTATAAGCAAGTAAATCTAAATATCGTATCTTTAAGGAATGATTTTCTAACAATCTAATTAGTTTATGTCTAACTAAGATCTAATAGCAAAGATCCAAAATAAAGGTAGAATAAATGATAGATAAATTTTAAAGAAGAATTACCAAGTAGAGATTAAATATAAATTAAAATACTAAATCTTTGGAAAATTGACATCTTGAATTGTGGTTAAGTAATCTTGATCCTTTTTATAACTTAATTGAGATTAACTAAAAAGTTAACTTAAATGGAAGATAAAAATTATTTTAAACTGAAAAAGAATATCTTTTCTGAAAAATAGAAAAGTTTTAATAAAAATATGTTTTGGTATAAAATTGATAAAAACATTTAGAAAAATATTTATGACATGAAAAATATTCAAAATATTATTTATTCTATAAGTCGACAATGAATTAAGGAATATATTTTCAAGCATTCAATATGCCAAATATCTATAAAAGAATTAAAGAATTTAAACACATCAAAACATATTTCAAAAATAAACCTTCAATTAAATAAAAAAAATAAACATTAAAGCATAAAAAATTGATTAAGAAAACATACCACTAATTCATTGATGTTAATCCCTAGCCTTAACTAAGATTTAGAAAGGCATAGATATTAGAGAATGAAATATATTATAAACTAATTATTATCTATGACATTTAATTATCTTAAAACACAAAATAAGCCTCTTATTTATAGGTAAACATGAGAGCTAAATATTAAAGTAGGTAGTTATAATTTTTGACAAATTAAGTTGAAAACTTTCACAAAAGAAGTTAAAAGATTCCAACAACTATAAAAATATCATGGATGACCTCAAAGTTCAATGAATCAACTTCTATGATAAACATAAAAGTTGTATATAATTGACTCATTTTTGAACTGTCACTTGTATCAGGTAAATCTGAAATTTCTATCAAAAGATATGGACAAAATACTGAAGTATGGTTGGGTTGGAGTAAAACAATAATTGGGTTTGCTTATTGGTTTTGAAAATGCAACTTAGAGTCCAAATTGATGGTTGGACTAAATTTGAAAGTTTTAGAAAATGAGTTAGCTTTTCTCTAGATCAAGATTCATCTCAATAGCTCTTTTGGATAAAAATTATATCCCTTTTATACTTACTACATCAAAACAAAAATTACAAACAAAATAAATTTTACACCAAAGACTAGAAGTATGCATAAATAGAGAGAGTTAATCATAATTTAAAATACAAAATAATGAATTCAAACCTTAATGCATGTACATTTTTATGCACTCATCATCAAGTAATAAAGGGTATAAGAAAATAATCCAGAAGGCCTTGAGAGCTGAAAAGTTAATGGGAGAAAGAAAATTTAGAGGAATATTTTAAAAAAAGAAAGACCTTAGTGTATAGGTAGGGTAACTGTCACGCCCTAATCTGTGGATCCCACACGTGACAACCGTCACAGACTCTCTAGGATGTATCTAATCACCAGAACACACCCTGTGAGCCTATAAGGCCTTTAAAAAAATCTTTATCAAAACAAATAAGTAACACTTCCAAAACAAATTCAACCCAATACCCAAACATCGAATCATCTCAAGAAACCACCAGAACTTCTATAGAGAACATTTTAATCCTTTTTTACAAACCAATCATCAAAATATAAAAGTATTAATTCTTGAGTGAATGAAAAACAATATCCAAATAGTTATACATTGTTTTCATTACATAAACGAAAATACAAATTTAAATCACAGAACAGCTCTAGTGGACTAAATCTTCTCTAAGTGAGTCGATTAGAGGAAGTATACCTGAGATCCTTTCAACCTGGAAGAATCACCACCACCGAGCACTTGCCGACAATCTAAACCTGAAACTGAAGAGTGAGGGGGTAAGTATATGGGAGTATACTTCGTGAGTAAACTAAAAATAGACATATATAAATAATACTCAGTTACTGAATTAGAGAAGCATAATTCAAAGGCAATTGTAAACAGTTTGATAAAAGTATTTCTTTTTGTTTGAAAGATCTCAAAACATATATCAAAAGTCATTGGGTTGGCTGTATTTCTTAGCGATCACCCTAGCCTTGTGTATCCCGAGAACGTCATTGGGTTTTCTATGCAATAAATTCATGTTATTTTATAAAAAGTAGCTTTATATGCAAGAAATAAAATATGCAGATTTTTTCAGAAAATATAACTACCACTGATGTTTATCTCGAGTAACCACGGGGTGACATCCGTGACTAACTCGATGAGACTTACAGGTGACTGAATTATATCTCCCTCACAATATCATAGTCATCATATAGCAGTACCAACTGTACAACCTCCACTCACCTAGGCGACCTCTCTCTCAGGTCGTCCCTAGGCTACCACATATAACACTCACCTGGGGGTTCACATCCCAGTGAACTCTCCTCCAGGCTACCACTCTGTAGCTACAGTAAGTAAACCGGCTCTTATGGCCATTATCACCAATATACAAATATAAATCATGATCCACTGGTCATATCATCATCATAAATCATAATATATGGCCCACTCGCCATATCTTACATCAAATCAATATCAAAGCATAGCATATTAAAAATGGGTTCAAAGAAGAAAATCATATATAACACATATATGCCAATAACTAGCTAAACCATTTGACTCTTTGGCCATAGAATAAACAAATAGGCATATATATATGAGCATCAGAAATCATTTTAAAACATTAAAAGCGTAAAAGTGTTCACTTACAACTTAGGGAGGGTATACACTCCCTAATTTTTCTCTATTTATAGAAAAAGGGTAAACTTATCATTTTATCCTTAACTTTTACAAAGGAGAAGCTTCTAGAAATGGGAAAAATTGTTATTTTACGTTGATTTGATTGAATGACATAGGGAATTCGTTCGAATGAATATGAATTCAATCGAATGAACTGGATTTTGATCGAACAAATCTGACACTTTCGAAGTCAAAGAGCTCTCTAAATTTTTGTTCGAACAACACCATCGATTCGATCGAACGAATTACTATTTGATTGAATGAATTTGGGACCAAAATTTTTCAAGGAATTCCTCTAAATTTTGTTCGAATGATCTTCTCTTCGTTTAAATGAAATATTTTATTCATTCGAACAAATCTGGAACCAGGAATTTGTTTAAATGATTCGACTCATTCATTTGAACAAATTGTATATTTTCTCCCAAATTCTTTCTTTAATTGAAAAATATCATTGGAGTCCCGCTCAAAATAAATTTTATTTTTAATTACGTTGAGGTCCGTGTGTTTATGACCTCAAAACTCTATCATAACAAACTCAAACCCCCAAAATAGATATTCAGTCATGATGGCATGTCAACTATATATAATGCAAGCATAATTACATGTACAGTAAAAGTGTAAAATTATCGATATGCCCCTAGAATCTAGGCACGAAGCTCACAGTAACCACCTAAGAAGAGTCATAGTAGTGGCTCTTCTAGCAACTCATCCTCTAATAGACTGGCTAGTAATCCTTTTTTCTCTCTATAGGATTAAAAGTCATCTAGTTTAGGTACGTTAACTTTGGGTTGACTCAGGATTCTAATCAAAGTCAAGTAATAAATCAATGTATGAACTGTGGAAGATGTCATAATGACACATATTGGTTTTCACTTGTGTGTTGTCATTGTAGATAGATGGCTTATATTATAAAATATTATCTTAATTTAGTTAAAATAAAGATAATTAGTTTGTCTACACTGAGTCAATAAACCGGTACCTTATATCAACCATAGCTAATATAAGCAATAACCCTAGTTAATAGGAAATCAGGAGTATATAGCTCCTCTACAACACAAAAGGGTACTCAGAGAACATAAGGTTGTTGTTAGACGAGAATGTTTACCCTGAATCAAGAACAAAATCAAGCTAATCCAGATTTCCTTAATTTAACAATATAGGTTTTAAATGCATTGAGTTTCATAAGTTTTCTATTAGAGTTCCAATTGTATTATGGGTATAAATAAACTTGTCATTTTTATGTTAAGAATCGACAGTATCCTCTCCTAATGCTAAATAACAAGGTATTTTAAAATATCTTTATTTGTTGTTAGGGAAAAGGAGGCTATCATATACTTTTCAATCAACACAAGTTATTTGTTTGTGATGGTGTTAACTAGATTAAATTTTGAATTTTTATTGAAAGCAAATGAATATATGAGAATCAGTTATTATTGGTATATGTCGAAAGTGTAGGATTAAAGCCTTAGATAAGATAAATAAAGTTGTTAGAATAGATAGATAGGAGAACCTAATTGGTGATAGGTCCGTATCAAATTCTAAAGTGGAATTTAAAAAGAGTATACTGTAGTAAAATATCAATACCATAGAGCTCTTACGAGTTTGTAAGAAATGAGAGAATGAATTGTGAATAATATATAATTATAAGAATATTACATATAAAATTAGTTTAGAATATCTACTAAAGGAGAATTTGGCTAATAATTATAACTCAGAGGAAGAATAGACTGGGAGAAAGTACAAGATTCCTTATATAGAGTGAAGGCAAAAGAAAAGAAGCTATATGAAGTTAAGCTAAGAAAAAATAGAAGAGAAAATTGTTCCTCTAATATAGTATATCAAATTTTAAGGACAAAATTCTTTTAAAGAGATAAATGTGTCTACCTATTCCCTAAATCTAAGGGTATTTTGATCATTTTATCATTAAGAGTATTTTTATTATTTTCATAAAATTCTTTTCTAGGTATGATTAATGAGTATAGAACATGATATCAAGGCCTATTATGAAACTTAAGAATATTTATATGATAAATAGTTAAGTTTGAAAAGAGTTCCATTGAGTTATCAACTAATATTCAATGCTTAGAGCTAATTTTTTCCTAATCGAAGCAAGTAATTGGCCAAGTGATTTTTGATACTTGAAGAGGACTTATAAATGATAGATTAAGAAGAAACCAGAGTGAAAATAGACATTGGATGAAGAAGAAAATAGTACTGAAAGCAGAGGTACGCAATAGCTGAAATCATAGAAACCCTAAACCAGAAAAGGACCGATCTAGTGTCCCTCCTAAGGACTGGCCACTAGACTATAGGTCTGGGCTCTAATTTAGGTTCCAATTTTGATCCCCCTCAAAGGAATGGCACCGGTTTAACTCCTAACCCCTGAAAATATCTATTTTACCCTCTTCCAGAATTTTCTTCCTTTTATGCAAAAGGACATATTTATAATTTCTTAAGGCATTATATATACTTCTAAAACAGGGGGTGTTAATTTTCTTCTTCCTCTCCTCCCAATCCCAATCTCTCCTCCTCTCCTTTTTTTAACCTCTCTATAATCTCTCTTTTACCTTATCAATTTACTGATTAAATTTTAATTTTTCATTATAAATAACCATAATTCGACTCTCTCATCAACTTACAAGCTTTATTTTTTTGTTTTAGTCAAAAAATCAAGTAGGAGAAAAAGATAGAGTTTGAACAAAAATTGGGATTTTCTAAAATTGAAAGAAAATAAATTTCTTTGAGGCTTTCAATGCCCATTGGTAAAGATTTCCATCCAATTTGAGTTTTAATTTCAAAATTTGATGAATTTATAATTGTAAGATTACTGTTCATTAGTAAATTAAGTAAAATTACAATCAATTGTTTAAATTTTTTTTCATTTAGGACGTAGAATAGACATGTTTGTGATTAAATTACAAGAAATTAGGGTTTGATTTGAAAAAATTAGATAAGGCAATAGATGAAGGATTGTAGATATTAGGGTTTTACTGTTTATTCAAAAATTAGTAATTTAAAGATTATTTAGTAAGAAATTAGATTCACTTGTGTGGAATTAGTAATAGGTCATAAATTGAATATCGAATTGAGTTCAAAATTAATGATTGGATATTGTTAAGAGAATGGCTATAGGATTTCGTTGATGAAAATCAAATAAATGATTGGAAACAAATTGAGTTAAGGGATAGTTATTAATTAGGAAACCCAATAACTTTATTTATAATCTTAGTGCATAGGTTACATATTATTATCATTTGAGGTATAGAGATTAATGTAAACATCGATGTATGTAAATAGATGTTGAAAACTCAACAGAAGAGCTTGATTTAAAAGAGATATTATAAAGAGTGTTTACCCTCCCTACGTGTGAATGAACACCCTTTTAACTTATTTTTCATTGTTTTTAAAATATTTATAAAATTTATATGTTTTAAATATTCTAGGAAGTTAGATATTTATTTTATAATTTATGTTTTAAATAATTACGTGTTTTATATCTCACTTTTATAAATAAATAAATAATGGCCTGTATTGAGATTGATATGTGTATAAGACTTTCGAGGTTAAGCATGAGTTCAAATAAATGACATTGCTTTTATGATTTTGTTGTTATATCATTCATTTTATGATTAAGAAATGAAAAGAGTTTTCAAATGCTTATTGATTTCATGATGACTGATTTTGTGTTAAATATGACATATTTGATTTTATTTGGATTTAGATTTAATGAAGGTTTAATATGATAATATGGCTAATGAGCTATGTTTATATAATTTATTTTATGGTGATATGGTTGAAGAGGTCAGAGTTGTAGTTATAAAGTAAGTAATTTAGAATGAACATAGGTAGAGGTCGCTTAAGTGAGAGAATTATGAAGTAGTCTAGGTGAGGTCATAAGGTGGCCACCTAGGGATGTAGTGTTCAAGTGAGATAGCAGATAATTGCTCATCTAGAGACCTTGATTTGAAGTAGTCTAAGGTTGAACCCCGAGGAGGCTACCTAGGTGATGTAATATAAAATTACTATCCATCTGGAGCAACATTTATATAAAGGACAATTAAGAGTATTATGGCATGACTACTTGAAGGATAACATCAATAATAAGCATGGTTTTCATAAAATGATCACATGTTTTACAATATCATTTGTTTTACATACATGAAATAAAGCCCATTAATAGCTGGGATTACTTTTGATTAAGGTAATTATCTAAAAAATAGGCCAGTTCAATGATTTTTAAATAAAGCTGATC
>JAVXUL010143252.1:0-14699 GCA_035590515.1 Trichilia minutiflora
ATAAATAATAATACTCCAAATAAATGGTAGGGAAACACATATGAATGAAAGGTACCTTATCTTGTGGGTGTGTTGGATGCTTAACTATCCATGCATCAACTAGTGCAAATCGAGGGGCCCTACTGCAATTTCTAATTTGCGTAGTAGAAGGAAAGGTCAATTAAGTTTATGTGTGGATGAAGAAGTATATCAACAAAAGAAGATAAAAAAAGATAAACATAGGATAGTACTCGTTTTTCACAATCCATGCGATAATATATAAATAGATAAAAGTACTTCTTTCTCGGACCATTTAAAAAACAAAAACCATAAAAAAAAACTAAAGGGCTAACATTGGTTAATTATTCATGCTAGTACTTTGCCCCACATGCGTCTAAATTTGTGGGGTTATCTAACCAAGTGTCATAGAACGACAACAACAACAACAATTCTAATAATAACAACAAAAATGAAACGTCTAAGTCATAATTAATATTAATCTTGATAAATTAATGCTAAATTGGATAGGAATTCTGTCCAAGAAATGAATGAAATATGTCAATATTGCTTAATAAAGGAAGAGAGATGGTACATACATAACATGATACGTGAAACAAATAATAATAATCTTTAGGTATTCGAGGAAAAGATTCCCTCGTCGAGGTCAACTTTTTATTTGGGACCGGCTTTTGTTATCTTGTGTAAGAAATAATTTTCTAACTTATGAACAATACTAAGAAATATAGTTTTTTTTCTTTTCTTTGTTTTGCCTTATTTGGGTGATAACCAGTCAATTATAATCTAGAATGTATTATTCTTTTTAAAAACTTTAAATATGTTATTGTGTCATAAATTTGACTCAATATCAAGTTAAATTTTTTTTCTTTTATCATAAATTTAAATGATTCATCTTAAAAGAAAAGAAAGTTAAATCAATTCTCTTTAATATTAATTCTACAAAAGAAATTATTTCAAAATTTATTTATGTATAAAATAAAATAAAATTTAGGATGTGTGAGGATGTAAATAAATAAACATTTCTCTATATATGCTAAATTTATCGTTCATTTTAATTATTTTTTTAATGATAAAACACAATATTCATTAGTTACATAAAAATCCTTCTTGAGTTTTAGGATGTTCTTTTACCCTATTTTAATTAATGATTAATTAGATGTATGCATACTTGTTTAATTATAGTTGGATATGCATATAGTTTGATCAAATAATAAAATTAATTAAAATGGTACAAAGCAAATTAAAATTTCGAATAAACACCTATTAGAGTTAAATAGAGATTGAATTAACATTAATACTTTTTCACTTCATTTTATAAGCACATTGATTAAATTGACGAAAAAGTTTTGCACAAATAAATATGAGATGAAGCTAAAACTACAGTGATTTAGATTAGAGTCTCTTTTAAATTTAACGAGGTTTTATGAAAATGAGAAAATAGAAGATTTCTATTATATAATTGAGTGTAACGTCAACTGACTCATGAGATGATTGATGATTCAATTTGGTTACTATCAAGCATGTGTCAACATCGAAAATCAAAGATGTGGACCAATTTTTCAGTCATTGAATTTAGTGGAGGGAACATTGTTCATGTGAACGTCGTTAACTTACAACTACCAAATTCAGATACCAAAGATTCTATCTAGCTAAAACTTTTTTAAATGAATTAATGTTGAACTCATATTAACATATAAATTTGATATAATAAGTGTATGTATTTCATTTCTCTCTCTTTCTTTATTAGATTTCGTCTACACTACCAACCCCATTTGTCAACATAAATTTTGTAATGAAAGAAATTAAAGAAACCTCCCTACTTACATTTACTGTTCGAGTCTTCAATTGTCTGTCATACGAGAGTATTTATATATATATATATATATATATATATGCTGGAAAACACTACTAATTAATACGTGGTGCGAAATAAATATTTTATTGTGTAATTAACATAAGATTATATATTAAAATAAAATATAAAAAATTACAATAGATACATTGATTTTTACGTAAAAAATTCAAAAAAAAAAAATTATGAGACTTTAGTCGAATAATTTATACTACATTATATAATGAGATTATAACTAAATATTTTAAAAAATCATTATGGACTCACAACTAATAAGAATAATATTTTGACACTTCACAAAAAATATAAAGAATCTCATTAAACGAGCTTAACAAATTATTTTTTTTTTTAAAAACAGATATTTATTTAATTGTCTCTCCTCAACTCCTTTTCTCTCTCTCTCTCTCTCTCTCTCTCTCTCTCTTTTTCTCTGCTTCCCTTACCCTTCTCTGTATTTTAAAAATTAAAGAAAGCTATCTTTTGTATAGCCCTTTTCTTATCCTAGTTTTACTTGAAATCATGTTTCATATAGAACTTAATTTTTCTTTGTTTTAAATAGAAAATCTCTTAATATAAGAATTTTTATTATCTATTGGATTGGAAGACTCACACATGAGGTGAAATCTTAATCCAATAAATCTCTCCCTTCCACCTCATTTGGGGGTTAACATTAAACTCGTTTTTTACTTACATGCTTCAAGCTTCTTTTTGGACAATGACTTTGTCATCAGATTTGATCCATTTTTAGTTGCATAAATTTTGTCAAGTGTAACAGTTTTTTCTTAAGTATGTCGCTTATCTAATAATATCTAATATCCATATACTTGAATCTGGAATGAAAGGTGACAAATAAATGGCACTTAATCATTGCAGTGGGCTTAACAAACAAAAATGAAAAAAGAGGATATTTAATTATCTCTTTTACAATTCCTTCTCTCTTTTTTCTCTACATTTTTATCATATTTCTCTATATTTTTATGTGTTTCTTACATGAAATTAAATTTTTTCATGTAAAATTTAACTTTTTTTTTTTTTTTAAATAGAAAATTTTTATACATTTTTTTTATTTCTTATTGAATTTGACGATCATATATAAAATGGACAATAATATATTATATAGGTGCATATGAATAAAATCCTTTGTGGTTATTGTATATTGAGTACCAATCGAAACTGATATCTTTTTGTATTATTTTAAGGAATTTTAATCTTTAAACAATATTCACACAAAAAGCATGTTTCATTGAACATCAATCACATTAAAAAACAAACAAACTATTAAATGTAAATCCATCTTTCTTTTGAACTCATTTTCTAATAATTTATTCATGATTCGATGTTAAATGTAGATAGTTTTGTTGGTGATTTAATTTTCTGCCTCATTTTAATCATGATATGCATGGAAACCAAATACAAGTCTCTTTTACCGATGGCAAAGAAATTAAACAACCCTCTATCATTAACCTCTTAATCAATTGTTTTTGAAAACAATTGATTAAGAGTTTGGATTAAAAAATTTTGAATAAATTTTGGGATGGTCCAACAAAGTAGAAGTAAAATCTTGGCCCTAGATTCAATCATCAATGCACAACTATGTAGAAATATATATATATATGTATATATATTGGAAGAAAAAATTGGCCAAAGAAGAGAAAGCGACCAAGGATATCACATAATTTCAGTATGCCCCACGTATTTAATGCAACAGCTGAAAAGATGCCTAAATGTGGTCCAAAGAGCCCTCAGTTCCAGACAACAATGATAAAACCCACCAAGCTTTTGTGGAGTTCGGAGAGTTATAGATCCCTACTATAGAGTTAAGTGTCTTAACAAGTGGAAGATCCAAGGACCAACGAATCCATCAGTTTCACATCTTGGCCCCATACACAATTGTAACGTGTAAAAACATAAGTATATTTAAATGTACGTATGTAATGTAGGTATATAATGAATCCTTTTTCAATTTTTATTGTATTATAAAATTGAAATTTTATAATATTCAAAACTTGGCACTACAGATTGACCCAATTCGTGTTTGTCATATTTGTGCCGTAACGAATTTTTGAAAAACCAGTCCGATTCAATCAGTAAGTCTATTAAATTCGTGCTGTGTCGTATTGAGTTATAGTTTTTTTTTTAAAAAATATTTAAATAAGGTCGAATTCTTAAAATATCAATACAGATATAAAACTTAAATACCTTCTAGGATCCTAGTGATAAATGATCACTTTCTTTCTCATTTAAAAAAGAGTTTGAATTCTCAGATAACCAATAAATTAGATTTTTCGTTACTTATTAATATAGAGTAAAAATCATTCAATAGGATGTGAAGTCAGCACCTACTACTAAACTCATAGAGGATATTCAAATTTGGTATTAATTCTTCTTTTTTGTTTTCGTCTAAGAAAATGATATTTTTATTTTAAGATTTAATTTATTGTGCATTTTAATCTAATTATTCTAAAAGATACCCATTAAAATTCCGAACCACTAGGACTTTCTGAAAGTCACGTGAAGAGAATTGAGATGATGGGTTTATTAAAAACACAAATAATCTTGTTCTTTTTCTTTTTAAAAAAAAGAAAGGAATACAAACAAGATTGAGAATTGATTTTTTTAAAAAAAGAAAAAGAGATCTTCATCCCTAAGATTATTTGTGTGTTTGTTATCAACCCATCGTCTCAGTTCTGATCACATGACTTTGAGAATGTGAAGTCTCATGACATGTGAAATGTGTCAACAAGAATGTCTGAAACTCTGATTATAAAATCCTTTTCCTTTCTCCTTCTCTTCTTTAGTTCTTTATTCATCCACATCTTAGCTTAAATCCTCTCAAGTCCCACTACAGGATTTCGAACAAATACTGGCCAATTGACACATGACATGTATGCTATTAGTACTTATTCACTTGACAATTGTATCTCACAAACAAGAAACGCGTTTGCATAATTAGTTTATTCTGTCTTTTTATTTAATTTCCTTGAATATTTCCTACATTCTTTCATTCTATATTAAATTATATTGAACTTTTGAATTTGGAAACTGAAAATTCAAGTAATAACATATTACTTTTATTTTTTTAATAATAACTCAATTCTAGGACTTCAAAGTCATGTACGAGAAATATTTTATGGATATCAATATGAAATGACAATGATTACAATAAATTTATGTAGAATTACTCAAATTCGCATTTTAAAAAATTGCATATGTTCAACAAAAGCTCAAACTTGAAAAATGAAAACAAGTACATAATATATAATCAAGAAATATAAAAGTGTAGCATCGAATATTGTATAAACATTAATGTTATAAGTAGAAAGAGCAAGGATCTCTCTCCATCAAACATATTTGGTCCACACACATGTAAAGAGAGAGAGCAAATCGGGAGGCTCAAGACAGAATTTTTCAGAGGTAATGTTGCTTTCAAGCCACCTAATCACTAGGCAAATTTTATAGATGAAGAACAACGAGATAGCGACTCTTCTTCCTATCTAAACGGCGCCGCTGCATGAAAGAACATGTATAGAATACAGGAAAGAGAGAGAGAGAGAGAGACGCAGAGCATATTGAGATTATAATTATATGTGAAGATAGAGAACTTGTTTATTAGTTGCTGTTGTATATGTTCTTCCGGAATTAGGGTTGTTTTCTTTTGAGGAAGGTGACTATATTCTTGGACGCAGGTTGAGGATCACATGCGTGGTTTTAAAAAGTTTCCAAATGAGATTTTGGCTAAATTTGATATAGTGCTGTGGGCACAATTATTATAAAAGTTTAATATCGTAGAGTGTGGTAATTTTTAGATACAATTAAAAATTAATAGATAAATATGTAAATTTTATTAAAAATTAATGTCACTAAATACCTTTTCAAATTTGCTTTCAAAATATAGTAATAACACCATAATTTGTGACAAAGTCTAAGGTGACTTAAAATATGAAAATTTTGAATATTTTTAAATAATTGAATTTAATAATTTATTTATTTAAAATAAATATTAAATTACTTATATTTTAAAATAAAGATCTGAAAATTAATACTTTTATTTTTTGTATCCTTATAATTTTAATAGTTCTTTCTAATATCTACAATAATTACTTAAAATGAATTTATTGTATTATTTGTAAGAATATCCAAGACATCAATCAAAATGAGAGTATGGAATAATCAACAAAATAATTTATGAAGAGCGAATTCTTAATTATATAACTTTAAATTATTATCAATTTTAATATTTAATTTTTTTTTATAAACAAAGACTTAATTTTAATATGTAATATATTATGAGTTTTAAGTGTAAGAGATTTTAGGTTATAATAAAAAAATACAATAAGTATATTTTTCTTAAAAAAACTATTATTTTAAATTCGTGTTAAAATTTTTTTTATCATAGCATTTATCAAATGTTTGATATGTCTTTATCAATTTTGATATTATTTATTATATTATTTTATCATCTACTTGATGGATTTTCATTACTTAAAATAAACGTTTGGATATAATTTAAAACATCTAATATTATTTTAATATAATAAAAATTAGTATATATTTATATTTAAATATACAGAAAATAAATAAATATACGACAAAATTTTATTGTTTATATTCAAAGAAAAAATTAATGAATTGGGATCAAAGTATATTTAAAATTTTAAAAATTATACAATTATTTTTTTAGAGTGAAAGTAAATATAAATGTATATCATGATTTTATTAGATGTGTGAATCTCGTTCTGCAAATTTATGGGTAATATAGTTATTTTTCATCATGTTCATGCACATGCACATACCTAGTTAATAAGTAGTCAACAAAACATTGAGACTTAATGTTTATTTGAAGAATTTAGTTGATAAAGAGTGTATTTTAAAGTTTTAAATATAGAGATTAAATGAAATTATTTATTTATTTTTATTTATAAGGAGACTTGAGCGATAGTTTTTAAATTTAGGAAAAGTAAAAGTAAAATATCAATTCGATTTATAAAAGCATCGACACATATTGAAGAAGTATTGATATAATCAAGAATTTCCAAGAGTTATAAAACAAATTACAAAGTTAGATCATATTAATATTTTTCAAATAAAGTAATGATACTTTTTGATTAAGTATTGACATTTTAAAAAAAGTATTGACACTTTCAAATCAAAGCATTTCAATGTTGATACATGCAGAATTCTTGAAAGTTAAAAGAAAATTACAAAATAACCAAGTTGATAGTCTTGATGGAGTATTAACATTTGAAAGAGAAAATATCAATTCGTGGTACAAAAGTATCAAAACTTTTTGAAGATAAACTAGATCAACCCTTTTGATAAGATATCAATACTTGAAGAAGAAAGTATCAATTAATGATATAAAAGTATCAACATTTTTCGGAGAAAATAAGAATATGACCTAATTCTAACTTGTAATCCTTCCTTATAATTTTTTTTTGCCTCTTTTAGAATTTTCTTATCTTTATTGTTTCGAGGGCATCTTTGTAATCATCTAGGACACTATAACTAGAGGCCAAACATAGGGGGGATTAGTTGCTCTCTCTTTCTCTTCTCCTCCTTTTTTCCTCTCTTCCTCTTCTCCTTTTCTCCTCTGTTTTCTCCTAAAGATCATTCTCATGCTCTCTTTTATAATTTCTTATATTTTTTTTGATTTTTCACTTAAATCAACAAGAAATTAACACCCTTAAGCTTTTATAAGCTTTTCATTTTGTTATTTGGCATGAAACAACCAGAGGATAAGATAGAGTTGAAGCTAAATTAAGGTTCTAGATTTCAATAACTCCAATAAGTTTTTAAGGACATTACCTGTAAATCCTGTATTTTTTATTTAAGGGTATTTTGATTATTTTATCCTTTGGGAATATTTTTATTCTGTTTATAAAATGCATGTTTATCCACCGTTAAATAAACACACAAAATCAGATGTGAAAAACTGCAAGTACACGGTGTCGAGTTTTCTAGTAAAAAGAAAGTAGAGTATCGTTTTCATGAGGATCAAAAATCTACTAACAGCTAACTACCGTAATTTAAATGATAAATATTATTTAGACAAACAAAAATAACCCAAAAGAAAACTGAACTAATAATAACAACTACCAAGAAAATAGAATTATGCTATATAACGAAAATTAATATATTTATAACGGCTTAGGAGAATTGAATCCACTCTTGATCACTATATTGTTCTTTTATTTTGGCTTATTTAATCCTATTAACATCTACTAGCCTAAGTTCTGAATTTATTTTATTCCTTTTTTTGAGACCTTAATAAAAATTATATGACGCATAAACTCAATTAATATTCATATTCAATCAAGTTTAAACCATCACTCATTAAGTTTCAACCTAATATAACTACTTAATTATTAATTATCTTCTAATGTATTAATTCCTAAGTTATATTTCCTTATTTCAAAATTATGAATTTCTCCCTTTTCCAAGTTCAGAAAACATGCATCTAATATTATTCAGTTTAATGGCCAGTCAAATAGAAAGGTTTAAGCACAAGTAACATAAGTAAATTATGAATAAGATTTCATTAAATCAAAATAAATATCCTAATATCTATCACAAGAGCTTCATCGATCCCCTAAGTATAAAAGAGTTAGCCACTTATAGTGTATAGCAAATATTCAAGAGTAAAAACAAATCCGATCATTGAAAATTTTGTAAAAGAAAGAACCCAGCAACACAGTTAGAAAGTTCTTCTATGAAAACTGATTTTCTTCTCTTTTTCCTCTCAGATTCCTTCTCTTTTTCTTGAATTCTCTGTCAAATCTTAGATTTCTTTGTCTTTCAAGAGTATAGGCGGTTGTCCTCTTTTAGCTTGAAGTCCTAGGAACTTTATTTATAATAACAAAAATCGAAGTTCAACTTAAATAGAAAGTTCCTGCATCGTCTCGCTGCATCGGGTTTTGGCTTGCTGCAGCGAGCACTCGCGCTGATGCAGCAAGACTTGGCTCTCTACATCAGGAACTGGGCGACAATTTGGCAGAAGCTGGAGTCTTGCTCTCGCTGGATCACGGGAACACTCGCTACATCGAATTGATCTTCGCTGCATCAAGGAAAATCTCGCTGCATCCTGGACTAAAACTTCCAGACTTCGCTGCATCGAGCTTTTGCTCGCTATAGCGAGAAAACTAGCTCCATGCATTTTAAGCTCCTCACTTCATGCTTTCTTCACAAATTTTTCTCTTGCAACCTACACACAAATAAACTCACAAAAATATAAAACGTACCAAGATTTACATGAAAAATAGCATAATTTAGAACAGAAATAACTTGACAAGATCAAGTTATCAGCCATCAATCCAGATAGTCAACATGGCATTCTGAGTCATAAAAAAAGTTAGTCTTGAGACTATCTATAAAAAATAGTTTCACACATATAATAAAATTTATATACATTACTCATATTAAATAATTACTATCAAATCAATGGTTCTATTTGTTTACTTTTCTTTACACTTGTAATTAATCATTAAATATAATATTAAATCTCACATGTACATTAATTACAGTGTAGTGATTATTCATTAATTACATATGTGAAATGTACTCAACTATTAAAAGTGTCTAGATATATCAGTAAATAAGGTGTAAAAAAGGAGGATTAGGAAATTTATTTATCATGTTAAAACACTCAATTCTTATCATTCTTTTCACTTTGTAGGAGTGAGTTCAAAAATTATTGACAATGTTGTTGATGAAACATCAAGTAAATTAATTCCATCAAAATTTGAATTTCAAACAGAGCAAGTGGCTAAATTCTCATTTGGAAGACTTTATGCTGCTTTTAGATAAACATTCTGATAATGTTTGAATGATTCGAACTGCGGGTCTAGGCAAAACAACAATAGCAAGAGTTGTTTCTGACATAGGTTTTTGTGAGTTTAATGGAAGTTGTTTTCTTGTTGATGCTAGAGAAACTTGTGAAAAAATGGTATAATCTCTTTACAAAAGCAACTTCTTTCTGAATTAAAACTAACAAATAGTAAGATATGGATGGGTCTTTCTGGTATCAACATGATACGAAGTAGGATCATGACTATTGATGATGTGATTAATGTAAAGCAATTGGAAATTTTAGTTGAAAAGTATGATTAATTTGGTTCAGGCAGTAGGATCATAATAACATTAAGAGATAAGCTTTTGCTGACACATAGAGTGAAAGAAGTGTATAAACTTAATAGATTGAATGCTAATGAAGCTCTTCAACTCATTTGTATTTTAAAGCCCATCAGCTCATAAAAGCGAGCAAGCAATTGTCTACACTTGCTTTGGAGTATGCAGATGGCCTTCCTGAATATGTATATATATATGTGTATGTGTGACGCAGTGTTTAGAGTGTTCAACACATAACTCAATACAAGAATCCATCAAGATCAAATTGGGTAAAATCCCCAATTTTGTTAAAATGGATGCTAAATCCCATCTATGGATTAGAGTCATATATATACACACTCAAAACTGAGTTCAAACAATTACAAATTTGTCCAAATTAATAACAAAATAAATGTTTGAAAAGGATAAAAATGTAATTTTTTGTAATATAAATATTGGATCAGGCGTTGAACATCTCCAAGTCAAGCACCGGGCATATGCTGGTCCAAAATTCCTACCTTTTTTTTTATGCAACTGGTACCGAACTTCTCTGAGTCAGGCTATCGGTTGTGTTATATCCTGTATAACATGCTCTGCATCATTCTTTTCTACTTTCAAGGAGCTCAACTTCAAGTTGTCCGGTAGTTTCAAATATGTTTCCCCGTATGAGTCTTAATACAAAAACAAGTGTGCCACATTGAAAGTGTGAGATATGTTCATTGCTTTAGAAAGGTCCATCATGATAATGAACCTTCTGATATACAACTAAGAATGGTGATTATACTATGCATCGTATTGTTGTAGGCAAATTTTACTTGAGCTAGGGTAAAATTCCATTGTCTTGGCCTATCTTCACAAATGTTGTAAATCATATTTCTCAAAGTCTTATTTATTGATTCTGTTTGTGGGTGTAACATACTACTAAACTTGACTGATGCATCAAAGAGCTTCGATAATATGACCCAAAAATGGCTCAAGAATTGGTTCACAATTGGACATTATAGATTTGGGCTTTTTATGCAATCAAACTACTTCTTGAAAGAATAGTCCTGCCACACTACTAGTATCCATCATCTTTCAACATGTGATAAAGTGTGTCATTTTGGAGCATCGATCAACTACTGTAAAAATTGAATCATTGCCTTTCTAAGTGTGAGGAAAACTAAGCAAAAAATCTACTGAGAGATCATTCTAAATACATTTTGACATCGATAATGGCAAGTATAAACCCGTGTTCTGCATATATCACTTTGAAGTCTAGAAAGCATAACACCTCTTCACAAAATAATCCACATCTTGTCTTATTCTTGGCCAATAATACCTCTCTTTCAAAGCGTCGAGTGTCTTGTTATGGCCAAGATGTGCTACCAATCCACTCTCATGTGAGTTTCAAATTAACTTTTCTCTTAATGATGTTAATGGAATACAATGTTGGTTCTCTTGCATCAAATATGACTTATGCTTGTGAAACTCTTTAAAGGCCTGGTGATTCTTCAGTTTTGACCACACCTTACCAAAATTTGAATCATCTTTACATAACGCCTTCATTTTCTTAAATATAATGATCTCTCACCTCAAAATTGTCAGTAAGTTTTACCTACGACTTAATGTATCCACCACCTTATTTTCTATCCCAACCTTATGAACTAGCTTGAATGAAAACTTTTTAAAGAATGACGAGCATCGGATGTGTATGTCACTACTAATCCTTTTTTGACTATTAAGAAACTTTAAAGCTTGGTGGTCGAAGTATAAAACAAATTCCTTTAAAATTAAGTAATGCTCCTAATGCTTGAATGTCAGCACAATAGAGTAGAATTCTTTGTTATACGTCAAACATCTCTTCCTAGCATGATTCAACTTGAAATATCCTATTGGTTGCCCTTTTAGGATAACATGACTCCAATACCTACCCTACTTATGTCACACTCCACTTTGAATAATTTTTTAAAATTCATTAAAGTAGTACCGGTGCTATACATAGGTTCTCCGTAATCAATGCGAAGCTTGCTTTGGCTATCCTACCCCAATTAAACTTCCCCTTCTTTAAACACTTAATAATCGAACAAATTATCGATAAAATGTTGGCAACTCATGGAAGCTTCTAACCTCTCCTATAGTTTTTGGTATAGGCCATTCATTGTTACTTGAATTTTCTCTTCATCCACCTAAATACCATCTGCATTAATTATATGCCCCAGGAAAAATAACTTCTACTTTATAAAATTGCACTTCTTTAATTTCAAAAATAATTTACTATCCCTTACGACTGTCAACACCTCACAAAAATGCTCCAAGTGTTTGTTGGTGGTTTTGCTATAGACGAGAATATCATCAAAATACATCACCACAAATCTCCTATGAACAGCATGAGTACTTGATTCAAACGGTATCACTAATCACTCATGCAACCCATCTCTAGTCTTAAAGATGGTCTTTCATTTATCCCTAAGCTTAATTTAGATTTAATGATATCCACTTCGAAGATCTATCTTAGTTAACACAACTGGCCCATGGAATTGGTTAAAATTTCATCTAATCTTAGAATAAGAAATTTGTAATCGATGGTGATTTTGATGATGGCTTGACTATCCACACACATATACCAACTTTCATCTTTCTTTGGTATTAACAAAGCTAGTACTGCACGTAGACTCATACTCTCATGAATGTGTCCTTTTTGTAATAGCTCTTTCACCTTCTCCTTTAAGATAACACTCTACTTTGGACTCATCTAATAGTATAGATGATTTGGTAGACTAGCTCCTAGTACTAATGTAAACTATTATTTCTTTCTTTCTTTTTTGAATTTAAAAAAATAGGGGCCTTAGTGATATTTACCAAGTCATTATACATAAAGGGTGACTATTTTTCTTCTCGCAAATGTCTCTTCTCTCTTTCTTCATCCAGAGGCCAAAACAGCCCCCCCTCACTCACTAATTTCTCTCCTTTTCTCCTTTCAATCGCCACTTTTTCATAAAATGTTTTGCATATTCTTAATCCTCTCAACCTCCTCTTTATTATAACATAATTATTTTCTTGATTAGAAGGTATTTACAGTATCCGAGACAAAAAATTAGGAATTTTTCTATTCTAGCACAAACTGAAGCTTTCTAAAGCTATTAGACATTGATTGGTAAGTTTCCTTACCCATTTAATGTGCTAATTTTGCGAATTGCATAAGTTAAATAAATTAAGATTTACTATTCTTAATTTTAATTTTATTCTAATTGTGAAAATTTCAATTTCATTGTGTTAATTAGGACATATAAAACCATTATTTACAGTTAATTTGATGAAATTGCTAGTAGAGAAAAAATTAGGGTAATGTAAATGGTACTCAAACTTATAGTTTAGGGATTTTATTTAATTCGACTTTAATTCATGAAATTGAGTTGAAATTATAAAAATTGACAACAGAATTAAGCTATAGAAAGTCAAATTGGTAAAAAATTCAAAAACGGGGAATAGAGGTAAAATTAAAATTTTCAATAAAATTTTTGAGTTATGTCAAAATGCATCATTAATTTTTATAAATTAGTTTTCATAAATTCTGATAGTGAAAAACAATTAGATAGATGAAATTTGATAATTTTGAGAAGAATTCAGACAGTTTAGAAAAAATCGGATTAGGATCCAAGTATATTTATTTATGTATAGTTATCTTAATGAGAGTATTTATATTAATATAGTTATTTATTTATGAATAAATTAGGTTTAGAATGTATCAGAGAGGAATTCGTATCACAAGAGGAGCAATACAAAGTGTATACCCTCTTTATATTGTGAGTGAACATATTTTTTATGTTTTTAATTTTCTTAAAAATGTTTTATTATGAAGTTAAGTTGTTGATAATTATTTTTGTTTTTGAAATATATAAATATTTGACATATATATATATATATATATGTGTGTGTGTGTGTGTGTGTGTGTGTGTACATGCTAGTGATACAATCACGAGGGTTAGGATGGTACGTTAATTATAGTTATAGAATAATAACCTAGGGCAGACTTAATAAGAGGTCATTTAGGTTAGTAGAGATCACAGATTGGGTAGGTGTATGGATGATATGGGATAATATGGTATAAGTACCTTATATCTACCTATGAGTCTCGTTGAGGATAGTTATGGATATTATCCCATGACTACTCGAAGTTAACGTTAGTGGTGAACCAATTTTTTAAAATGAATTTCTGTATTTTTTATTTTATCATATAAATAAAATTTTATAAAAAAATATATCATTTTAATTACATAAAAATCCACTGACGATCTCGGGGTTAATCAGAGTCAAAGTAACAGTCGAGAAGGATGGCTAGCCTAATGAATTTCTTAAAAATAAATACATAAACAAAATTTAAATTATAATTTTTAGATAAAGACATTTATTTTCATTTAAAAAAATCATACCTATGATGTTATAAATATTTATTTATTTGCTTTTAATGTTTAAATAGATTATTGATTATTTTAATATAGTTTATCCATGGAGTATACTCCAGTATACTCACTTCTCTCTTCTCTTAGTTTTTCAGGAATTTTAGAACTCAGTTACACTCCTTTAGTGGTGGTGCTTGTTTTAGAAATTTGTGTATTCAGATATACTTCGTTCTTGATTCATATATTATTTTAAATGAGTTTATTGGGTTATGTTTAAAAATTTTAATTTTGAAACACCCCGTGTTCCTGTGTAAGGGCATTTTCGTCTTTTCGATGTTGTGCACCCGAGTTCGTTAAGGATTTAG
>JAVXUL010143263.1:0-14699 GCA_035590515.1 Trichilia minutiflora
TATTTTTTACTTTAGTTCGAAAATCATTCGCCTATTCACATTTAACCCGTTATTATCACTTATCCTTTTTTTTTTTTTAAGTTTTGATAATATTTTAAATAAATAAAAATATAAAATAATAATTTTTTAAAAATATTATTTATAATTATTTTTATACTCTTATATATAATAATAAAATTATATATAATTATTTTTATATTATATTAATAAATATATATAATTATTAATAAAATTAAAAAATTAATTATATATTCAAAAATTAATGTTGAATAATATGAAAAAAATTTACATACACCTATCAATGATAATTTAAGAAAATAATTTCTGTAATTTTTACTAATCATTGTTATTATCCAACAATTAAATATATATTAATAATAAAATTTTAAATATTTAATTAATATTTTGTTTATAATAGTAACTAAATGTATGTTTACAATGATAAAAAATAAATAAAAATATATTTAATTTTATTATTATATATAAAATAATTGTAAATTGTATTTTTGAAGAAAGGAGGAATATTTCAAAATCATCCCTTAAGATTTGTGAATGTATCAATTTGAGAAAAAGTTTGGAGAAAGGATCAAAAGCCTCCCTTATAATCGATAAAGACCATTAGTTTGACTGTTATAATTAAAGGTATTCGCACGAATTAACAATAACTTTTATTTAAATATTTTTGAGTTGTAAAATATTTTTATATACATTTCCTGAGTCGTGAGATTTGAAAAACTATTAATTTGAGAGAATTTTTGTAAAAGACTTAAAAACTTTCTATGAACATCTATTTATTAACATTATTACTCATAATTACTTAATTACCCTTTTAGCTGAATATAATAATAATAATAATAATAATAATAATAATAATAATATTTTCTTAGGTGAACTAGTTTTTTAACTAAAATATAGTTTAAGAGATTTTTTTATTTGTACCTATAACATACAAAAATAAAATAAAATTACTAATAAAAAATATGAGATATCCTCATTAAAATTAATTTTTTAAAAATTATTAAAATAAAAGTGATTAGAAGGTTGATAAACTAGTGTTTAAATAATATATTCAAATTATTTGATGTATTGAAAAAATAAATTTAACAAATTTAATTTTTATTAAAGAATTTGTGGAAAAGGATAAAGCAAGAGCATATCAAAAATGTTTTAAAAAATTTAAGTGATAATTATGTAATGAGCTAATTTTTTTATAAATATTAAATTATATATTAACTTTTAAAATACTTTATATCATCATTTTAATTTTAATATAAAAATAAGATATGAAATGAGAAAAAAGAATTTGTTGTCATAATTTTAATATAATAATAAAATATAAAATAAAATGAAAAAATTGAGTTCAAGATGAAATACATAAATAAATAGTAGAATAAAAGGTAAAATGTTATCAAATATGTAATAAAAAAATATTTTAAAAATAAATAGAATTATAAGACCTTATTTAAGCTTACTAAAATTATACTAAATTTAAAATATTTTAAAAATAATATAAATAAATATAACTTTAAGGAGTTGATTATAATTTAACTTCAAATTTTCTTTTCTCTTTGAATTAAAATTTAATAGTGTTTATATCTTTTTAACAGTAACTGTTAGTCAATAACTAGTTTAAGAGAAGTTGCTGATCATTTTTTATACACCGTTTTTTAAGTTTAAGAGTTTTTTTTTAATCTATTTTTTTAACACTAACTGTTTAACAGTAACCGTATTTTTTAACAGTAACTGTTAGTCAATAACTAGTTTAAGAGTATTTTTTTCTTATATATATATATATTTTATTTTTTCCAATACATTTTAAAATTTTTTTATTTAAATTCAACAAAGTTCAAGTTCTACTTGAATAATATAAATTTTATTATTTTTAAATATATAATTATATTTTGATAATAATTTAATAAATAAAATTTATTCATTAATATTAAAAAATATTATAATTTACTCAAAATCTGCATACACAATTTTCTCTTACAATATATAAACCAGTAAAAAATAGAGCAAATAGATCACGAAATAAAATAATTTTTAGAATAATATAAATTAAAATTCAATAAAATATACTATTTACTAAACAATATAAATTTTATTAATTTTTAAATATATAACTATATTTTGATAAATAAGAAAATTATTTATTAATAAAATATGTATACGAAAAAAACGTATGCTAAAAATAGGGGGAGCCCGAGACACACTACGCCTAACGTTCAAAGCTTGTCACCAACAACCTACTGCACACGCTCACGTGATGAAAATAGATTCCCACCAGTACACACGGCAACAATAGACTATCGTCAACTCACGCTGTGACAACAGACTGCTGCCAATGAGCACGGCCACAAAGATGTCGCCGGTGCAGGTACCAAAGGAAGGCTACTGCTAGCGCGGCCTTCAAGTCGCCAGCACGCACGACGGCCTTCATGTCTCTTGCTTGCGGGCAAGATATATATATATATTTTTAAAAAAATTTCTTTAAGCTTAATTGTAAAGGACGAGTACAGTGGAAATCAGTGGATTTATAACATTCCGTTCATGGAGGACAAGGATTGACTTCGGTGCCACAATATCTGACTAAGAAACGGATTCTAATAGACTTCACGATAATTGTAAGGATAAAATCGAATCCCGTATCAAAATTAAAATAAAAATTCTGATTCATACATATAAAAATATAACTAAATTATTAACTAGATATTTTAAAATAAATTTAAATTTATTATTTAGTCTTTATAATATCTAATTGATTGAATTTTTTTTAATTTATCTTCTTTCTTATAAAAAAAATTCAGTCAAAAATTAAAATTTATAAGTAATTTCTTTTTAGTGTGTATATATAAATAAATAAATTTTATAAAAAAAGAGTTTTTATTTCTCTTTTTTTTATAAACTCTAATTTTTTATAATATTATAAAATTTTAAAATTATTTTTATCCTTTAACTAAATGTAGAATTTATTTAAATTATTCATAAATATAGTAAACACAAATTTTTTATAAAATATTTATCAAATAGTTTTATTTTAAATTTTTAAATTTTTATTTTATATAAGAGTTTTTTTTTACCTTTTAAGCTCAAAAAAGCCTAATCAAAAATGTAAAACTCAAATATTAGGTTGAAATAGATAATATTATTGATAATATTAGGTTAAAATTTATAATTATTTATAGATAAATATATTATATTTTAATTTAATTTAAAATTTATATAATAAAAATTAAGAACTTATATGATAAAAATTAATAATTTATATTATAAAAATTAATATTTTTATCTTTATTAAAGGGATATTTATTATCTTTTTAAATTATAATAATATTTATCAAAAAGAGGGAACAGTGATATTTTTAAAATTATAGAAATATTTATTATAAATATTTTTAATAAATAATATTTTTAAAATTATAAGAATATTTATCTTTCTATATATATAGATATATATATATAGATATATATAATCTGTACCGTAGCATTGATCCATAAATATGTATTAATTTGGATCCTATAATCATTACGTGGATGTGGTCGGTGTGTTCAGTGGCCCATTTTTCTCATAAATGCCGATTTATGAATGATCCAGTAAGATTTACCATGGCCCAGCCTGCTTAAGTGTCGATGTGGGGTAGGGTAATGACGGCTCAGAAGGTTTAGGGCCCCTTAAATGGGTATTAGTATGGGATCGACCACTGACGAAAAAGGATATAATTGCTTTATAATAGTATCAGAATTGTAATCCGAACTCAACATTCATTTGATCATATTCTTTCAGCCCATCAAATAATTTAAAGGTCAATGATGAAGGATGAATGTGGATCAAATAAAAAACCCCTTCAAACATCCTGGTTCTACTTGTAGAAACTACAATGTGCAATCTCAGCCCAAATATCAACTACGAAGAGAGAGGGGAATGGGGAGAGACGACTATTGAGGTAATGAGGAGAATACAAGCAAAACGAAATATCTGGGTCACAAATTCTGATCTGTATAAAGGAAGCTATAAACAAATGTGTCTCTAATTTCGCCTTTACAGAATCCATACTTCCTCTATGGACCTTCTTTTAAGAATCCAACTTTCTCTAACACCACATCCTTTGAGATGCCGTATCCATCTCTACCAAAGCATGCAACCGTACCAAATGTGGCATTTCATCAAACACCTTAGAAACAGCCATTTTCGACGCCACCGTCACTATCCCCTGACCTCAGTGCTCCGCAGCCACGTCATAGCCTACATTCGCTCTGCATTGATCATCATCTGATTCTGGTTTGATCGAGATGTAGCCAATCGAACGATTTTCCAAGCGTATTGACCGACACTAAGGGTGAGGTATAGCAACCTTTTCAAGGTATGCTAATGCCTCCTTCCTGGAAGTAATTGTGTCGCATCTAAGATAACGTGTTACTCGGTCATCACTAGCCCATGTTAGGAAGTCATCAACGTTGGATAGCTTGAATGATCTCGATGGGTTCATTAAAAAAGGCTACAGAGAAGGCTGTTTGACTATTCGATAATAAAAAACCACAAGAAGAAAAGCGCTTCCTTACTAGGAATTGAATAATTGTAGTCAATTAAGGCGGTCATAACCCATACGCCCCACACCATCCTCATAATTTTTATCCCTGGCTCTCAGCCAACCAACAAATCTCCTTGCTCCCTACTCCAAGCAAGCAAATTTGACGCTTAAAAGCTTTTGTCACGAGTCGTTATCCCAATTTCTATGGTCTCTTCTTCTTCATGGAAATTTCATTTGGTGATTCTCTTATTATATAACTAAAGCATGGCACTCATCAATTGGCCACATTAAATTTTGTGAAATCACTCGCTGTGGTAGCCAATACAAATTGGTATTGCTAATCAATCTTAATAAAAAGAGTATAAATGGAGGAAGAATCCTTGAGATCATTTGTGAATGACGGCGACAAGGTATTATCATCGAATCTGTCCCTCAGGCTGTTAGATGCTTCAGACGTTGACGATTTCATGGTGTGGGCTAGTGATGATAAGGTGACACGTTTTTGCTCATTCGAATCTTACAGCAGTAAAGACGATGGCTTAAACTATATCAACAACACAGTTGCACAGCATCCATGGTTCAGGGCAATTTGCTTAAATAATAAGCCAATCGGTGCCATCTCAGTGACACTAAATTCAGGGAACGATAAGTGTAGAGGTGAACTTGGCTATGTTTTAGCTGCTAAGTGGTGGGGCAAAGGGATTGCTACGCAGGCGGTGAAGATGGCGGCTAGCACTATATTTGATGATTGGCCCCATTTGGAAAGACTTGAAGCTTTAGTAGATGTCGAAAACGTCGGCTCACAAAGAGTGCTGGAGAAAGCTGGATTCCAAAAGGAAGGTGTTCTTAGAAAGTATATCGTTTTGAAAGGAAGCACCAGAGACATGGTCATGTTTAGTCTGCTCTCTACAGATCCCAGAATCTGATCACTTGTAAAATTTGTACTAGATAGTGCTGTTTCTCCTTATTAATTGTAACAAGTACACACTCTCTATGCTATCAATCAAGTCAATAAAATTTCTTATTCACCACTCCCAGCAAAGGCAAATTCCCAAAATCAAATACAATAATAATATTTCCAGGCAACTTCTTGTGGTCATTCTCTCATTATAAGGCAAACACTCGCCAATAGGTGTCATAAATTTTCCCTCTCATAGTTGTGTAAAGTCATCTCGATTTCGATATCCAAGCCTCCATTTATCTCTAAAACCGCCAAATAATAGTAGCCAGTGTTCTTCATAAAAGTACAAATTATGGAGACTGATTCTTTAGAATCGAACATGAAAGAAGGTAGCTCTGAATTCTCTCCTGTCTTTCTTAGGCAGTAAGATCCTTCAGACATCGATGTTTACATGGTGTGGGTTATTGATGATAAAGTGCGTCGGTTTTGCCCTTGGGAGCCATATACTAACAAAGAAGACGGCATAAACTACATCAAAACCAAAGTTCTACTCTACCCATGGTAGAGGGCAATTTGCATCAACAACAGGGAAGTTGGTGCTATTATGTGGAGCACTGATACGACTTAAACCATCACATATCGGTGTGGTACAACACATATTCGATGCAGTAAAATATTTGTATTTAAGCTTAGGTTTGTTTTAAAAAAACAAAAAAATTCATTTAAAAAAAGAAACTAGAAAAATTTATTTAAAGATTTTTTTAATTAATAATAATTAAAATTTATTAAAAAAATTTAGGCTAGAATTGAATAATTGCTATTTGAATAGGTTTGAGACGGTAAATTTTAAAATAATTTAAATATTGTGGTTTAGGTTTTAAATAATCTAATAATAGCTCATAAATAATAATCAATTTAAATTGTATTATCCAGTTTAGATCATATTGGACTTTAAGTTTTATTGAGTTGGGAATATGAATATAGTTATTGCGTCATTGAATCTTTGTAGAAGAAAATAGATAGTCGGATCCTCTCTTATTGAGCCTCACTTTTAAGTTCCTGTAAGACAATAATACGCTAGAAGTCACACCGGATGGGGTTTCCAACAAAAAAACTTCGATACCTAAGTCAACAAAAAAGTGAAAGATAGAGCAACTAATTCCAACAAAAGGAAAAGAACGGAATACTCAAGTAAAAGAAGCGAAGTAGGAGAAAACGAATTCAAACCCTTTATTTGCTGATTTTTCGTCTTTATATAGGGCCCTTAGGATATGAGTGAGTAACTTGACATCGGATAATGGCAATGATGGGACGACCTGTCTTGGGACAGTGTGCCAATCACTTTTATTTAAGGGATGAGATATCTATTAAACTTGATGCTGTCAGACTTTCTGAGATTTGACGGGAGATGGGACAGATGTCTGAATTTTGTCAGGACGGCGTTTCTTATTAAAAGGTCGTTAATAATTAATTATTCCTATTTTTGATGATCTCCAAAGGCTGATAACGAATCAGGCTTTTTCGGGAGGCAATGATCAAGGAGCCTGGATAGTGGACAGTCAAGGTTCCTGAAAGGCATAAGCCAGAGAGTCCGGGTAGCTGGTAGTCAGGGACCTGAGGGGCGTGAGTCAGGGAGTCAAGGTGACGGGTAGTCAGGGACCCAGAGAGGCAGATGGTCAGGTGACGCTGTTGCAAGAATTCGGGTGACAGATAGCCACCAAAGAGGTCTCCACGTATCGTCCGAACTTTTACCCAAACAAGTTTAAATTAAAATAATTTATTAATTTAGATTAAGTTTAAAAAATAAAATTTTGGATCTTAATTTTCTTTCCAATCCAATTTTAAAATGATAAATCTATTATTTTGTGATATAATATTAACAAAATCTTTAATGCATTTTTAGTCATGTAATATCAATATTATCCTATCATAATAATAAGCATATTTAATATTTATTTAAGGAGTTTGATTGGGCAGTTTGTAATTTAGTATTAATTCAATCCATAATTTAAATTGATAATAGTAGTTTATAAAATATTAATATAGAAATTGATTCAAAATTTTCAAATCAATTTAAACCGATCCAATTAAACGATTTAGATCGATTTAATTTTGTCCAACCCTAATTTAGGTTTTCTTTAAAATAAAAAAATTGTAATTGAAAATTGCAAAAGAAGTTGGATTACTTTACTGACAATGATAGTAAAGAAATATTAAAAATTCTAATTTTTTACTTCAAGTGTGAGCCCCGTATTTAGATCTCAAGGGCATATCTATAATTTTACACTTTCACTGTATATGTATTTGCATCTCTCTCGTATGTCATAGACAGGTCAATACGATTTCATAATTTATTTTAAGAGTTGAATTGTTTAAGATGAAGTTTTGCGAGTGTGAACATAGGGACCTCAATGAAATTAAATGTTAGTTTTATTTTGAGGGAGATTATAATGATATTTTTTAATTAAGGGAAGGATTTGAGAGAAACTATATAATTCGTTTGAACGAATGGGCAGTTCGTTCGAACGAGTGTGAACAAATTTTGATCCAGATTTGTTCGATCAAAACCTAGTTCATTCGATCGAATTCATATTTGTTCGAACGAATTTCCCAATTCATTCGATTGAAGGCATGGTTCATTCGAACGAATCCTAATTCATTCGAACAAATCGACGTGAAATAATGATTTTGTCCATTTCTGAAAAATTCTCTTTTACATTCATTAAGGGCAAAATGATAATTTCTCAGGCATTTTTATAAAAAGGGGTCTGAGCCCCATTTTCTCCCATTTCTCTTCTTTCTTTCTCTTTTCCTTCTCGTTTTCACGTTTTCTCCCTTTTTCACTAATCATTTATCACATTTTATCCAAATTTTGATTTCTCTTCGTCTGTCGATCATATTTCTCGCGTCTAACTATTCGGGAGTGTCAATTTGATAATAGAATTGCGGAGAACAAAATGGGCATCATAGGGTTTCCTTCAAAGATTTTGGCCTTTTTTTGACTTCTGAGTGAAATCGAGAAAAACCGATGATACCACAAGGTTTGTAACGTTGTTCCTAACTTATTTATATATTTTATTTCATGTTTTAGTCAATTTTTGTAATGTGGGTTTTGTTGTACATTCGTATAGATTTCGATAGATTTAGCACACATATTTTAGTTTTTACGTGTTATTCGAGTTGTAATGAACTCAAGAAAGTAGTAAGAAGATAAAAATATAAATTTAAAGAAAATGGGTGAATGTGAACAATAAATCAGATTACTATTTTGATGATCGTATGGGGTTCGCAGGTTTAAATTATAAAACTAAGTCGAATTATGCTTTTCTAACTATAATATGGGTTCATGATAATATTATATGGATAATTAGACGAGTATCGAGATTTTAGATGATTTTACGTATTGTTCGATTTTAGAAAAAATCCAGGTTAGCATGCATTGCACACATTCAATACTCATACGGATTTCAGAATGTATATTGATATGTTTGGATAATTGTATTTAAGCGATGGTGAGCGAGTAAGGCATTTGCAAGATTTGTCGAGGAACGAGGAAAACTAGGGAGTGTATACCCTCCCTAAGTTGTTAGTGGACTTATTCTATTTTATTATTTTATCTAAAATCTTGTTTTTCATAAATGTAATAATCTGTAAATGTTTTATAAGTGATTTTGTCTATTATTCTCATTTATGTGAAAATGCATATTTGTATACTCCATATGGATTTGATATTATTTGATGTATATGTTTTTATGTGATGATAGGCCAGTGGGTCATATATATATATATATATATCTTGCATATTGATGATAATAGCCATGAGAGTCGGGTTATTTACTGTAGTTACAGGGTGATAACCTAGGGGAGAGTTCACTGAAATATAGACCCCCAGGTGAGTGTTATATGTGGTAACCTAAGGACGACCTGCGAGAGAGATCGCCTAAATGAGTGGAGACTATATAGGATTTCAGTATATGTTTTAGAATTTTTAAACTGAAGGAAATAATTTTCATAAAACTGTTTTGTAATGTACTTATTTATACTTTTCTATTTTATGGATCGAGTGTTATTTATTTAAGTTTATCTTTTGTTTACTCACGAAGTATACTTCTGTATACTCACTCTCCAGTTTCAGGATAAGCTAGAGGATATGCGCTTGGGTTGGGTGGTGATCGCTCCAAGTGTTGGAAGTATCAAGTATATGCTATGTAAAATCACCCTGTATGGTTCATAGTCCACTAGAGTCGTGTAATTTCAGTCAACTTTTGTTTATACTATAATTGAATATTTGGAGAATTGTAAACTGTATTATCTTTATTCTATTTTAATTGGCTTGATTACGCATTTCAAATATTTTGATAAATGATTTTAAGAAACGGATTGATTCATATATACATTTCGAAATGTTTGTGGATCTTTATAGAAATGTTTGGAGTTTGAGTGTTTGATCGAAAATATATTAGAAGTGTAGTATGAATGATTTTGAAACAGGTTTTGTAAAAGCCTTATAGGCTCACAGGGTGTATTCTAGTGATTGAGTATACCTTGAAAGTCTGTGACGGTCATCATATGTGGGACCCACGAATTAGATATGATAATTTTATTGGTATCAGAGTTTTTGATTTTAAAATGGTTTTGAAAACACCTAAACTTGATTTTCAAACTGTATTTTAAAATTATGTACATGATTTTATAGTTTTTGAAAGTTTTCTAGTGGACTCGGTGAGTCGAGTCATAGAAAGTATCAACACCATATTAAATGTGTTAATTTGAACTCCACGTTCTTTTTATAGCAATAATGTCTCGGAGACCTAGGTAAGGTCGTGATAGACCGAGGAGAGAAATTATGCCTGACGAAGAAGAGGCTATGTTTTATGTACCTCAACCTGAACCTCAGAAGCAGCATGAGCCTTCTCTTCCCTAATACCAGCAACCAGACGTGAGAATGCCTCAGCCTATACTCTTGAGGCATGGACCGCCTTTATGGCGTATTAGAATGATCAAGTTGTTGAAGCATCCGGATCGGCTCCGAAGTTGTCTAAATTGATTAAGGAAATTTGATAATTGAGAAGTATATCTTTTGGAGGTAACTACAGATATAGCAGAAGCCAACCGATGGTTTAGAAAACTGGAAGGTAACCTAAATGACATGGAGCTAGAGGATAGGTATAAGTTAAAGGTGATTGTTCAACTCTTAGAGGGCAGTGCGGTAACTTGGTGGGTAAATGTACAAGTTAGAGCTTCAGCACAATTAATTTGGAATGACTTTGTGCAAGAATTCCAAGACCAATACTACAATCCTTTCTATTGTAATTAGAAGAAGTAGGAATTTCTCTGATTGAGGTAGATAGGTAAGACAGTGACAGAGTATGAGACTCAACTGAGAGAATGAATTGAATTTGTGCCAAAATTTGCCAATAAAGAAAGCTTATGTGCCAAGTTTGAGGAAGGCTAAAATTTTAAAATACATGAGAAGATGTCACTATCAAAAGACCAAGGGTATAAAAAAATGATTTAGATGACCCTTCCAGCTGAGAAGTTAGCAGGAGAGAGAAGGTTGAGGAGTTAGTTCCAGAAGAGGAGAGACTTGAGTATACAGGTGGGTTCTCCATCTAAGAAGAGTCGTAGTAGTGGTTCATCCAGTGGTGCCTCTGCTATAAATTCTACTAGTATTTTTTCACATTCTCCTTAAGATCAAGACCCTTAAGATTCAGATCATCAGCTCAAGGACATAATCAAGGCTCAAGACAGGATCAGAGGGTGGACAGGTGTATTCATTACAGACACTACCATGTGGGAACCTGTCCTTTGTTATCAGTATGGTACCATTGTGGAAAGGTAGGACATATAAGAAGATTTTATCCCAAACTAGGTAGAATGAAGACGGGTGGTCAAACAAGTCGACAATACTCACACCACTAGTAGCCACCAGTTGACCAGACTACGACTACTACTGGTCGAAGGTCATGAATGGGTAGTTTGTCTATAGCATCCTGTGACTCAAGATAGAGTTCAGATCAGGGTATTCGTTTTGAACTAGGAGTAGGCGCAGATTAACCCTGATGTGATGACTGGTATGGTATCTATTTTCAACCAACTTATGTATGTGTTGATAGATCTGAGTTCTAGTAGATCATTTGTCAAAACTACTTTCACTTCGTATGTTAGTATCCCATTGTCATCCCTAGATCAAGAAATAATAGTTCATACCCCACTAAACTAGAAATTATTGAAAAAGACTGTGTTTAGAGATTGTGTGGTGATTGTGATGGAGTCAAGCTGGTAGCAGACTTGATTCCTTTGAGGATGGAAGATATTGATGCTATACTAGGAATGGATTGGTTATCCAGACATCGAGCAACAATGGATTGCTTTGTTAAGTGAGTTGTATTCAAAGGACCCAAGAGATCAGAGATAGTTTTTGAAGGTGCGTGGAATGTTTTGTCTCCCAGAATGATTTGTACTTTAGAAGCCCATATATTTATGAGAAAAGGATGCCGAGGGTATTTGATACATATTTTGGACACAATGATTTTTGGGTACTTAATTGACTAAGTTCCAGTGGTGAGAGAATTCTCAAATGTATTTTCGGATGAGTTACCAGAAATGCTACCACAAAGGGAATTCGATTTCAGTATTGAGTTGGTTTTCGATATTACGCTAATCTCGATGCCGCCTTATTGGATGGCACCAGCTGAACTCAAAGAATTGAAAGTGCAACTTCAAGGGCTAGTTGATAAGGGTTTTCTCAGACCGAGTATGTCACCTTGGGGTTTGCTAGTGTTGTTTGTTAAGAAGAAGGATGGGACTCTACGGTTATATATAGATTATCGATAATTAAATTGAGTCATTATCCAGAATAAGTACCCACTGCTTAGGATCGATGATTTGTTTAATCAATTGCAGGAAATAAGTGTATTTTCAAAAATGGATTTGAGATTAAGGTACTATAAGTTACGAATCAAGGAGAGTGATGTAGCCAAGACAGTCTTTCGAATACGCTATGGTCATTACGAGTTCCTTGTAATGCCGTTTGAGTTAACTAATGTCCCAGCTGCATTCATGGATCTCATGAATCGAGTATTCTATTCGTACTTTGATAAGTTTATGATTGTCTTCATTGATGACATATTAGTTTACTCGAGGACCAAAAAGGAGCATGCTCAGCATCTATGGATTGGGCTGCAGACACTAAGAGAAAGAAAGTTGTATGCTAAATTTTTGAAATGTGAGTTTTGGTTTTGAGAAATGGTGTTCTTGGGACACGTAGTTTTAAGGGAAGGAATCTTTGTGGATCATCGTAAGATTGAAGCTATTGTACAGTAAAAAAGACCAAAAATTATTGTCGAGATTAGAAGTTTTCTAGGATTGACAAGTTACTATAGAAAGTTTGTTGAAGGTTTTTCTCTTATAGCTACTCTACTGACACGCTTAACGAGAAAAGATGTTAAGTTTGAATGGGATGAAAGATGTGAACACAGTTTTCAATAGTTAAAGAAACGTCTCACTTTAGCCCCAGTGTTGATATTACCTCTTCTTAGAGAGGGATATGTAGTAGTTAGTGATGCTTCTAGGTAAGGACTAGATTATATTTTAATGTGATTGAAGAAATGACTTGGGAACCCGAGCTACAGATGCAACATCAATATCCTCATCTTTTTCAGTATTAAGATATGTTGAAGTTTGAGGACGAAATTCTTTTAAGGGGATAGATTTACGAGCCCCATGTTTAGATCCCAAGGGTATATCTATAATTTTATATTTTTACTATGTATGCATTTGCATATATCTCGTACACCGTAGACAGGTCAATACGATTTCGTAATTTATTTTGAGAGTTGAATTGCTTAAGATGAAGTTTTGCAAGTGTGAACGTAAGGACCCCAATAAAATTAAATATTAGTTTTATTTTGAGTGGGATCCCAATGATATTTTTTAATATTGGGAAGGATTTAGAAGAAAATATACAATTCGTTCGAACGAATGGATAGTTCGTTTGAACGAATAGAATATTTTGTTTGAAAGAAAAGAAGATTGTTCGGACGAAATTTGAAGGAACTCCCTGAAAATTTTTGGTCCCAAATTCATTCGACCGAATCGATGGTTTCATTTGAACAAAAAATTAGGAAGCTCCTTGACTTTGAAAGTGTCAGATTCATTCGATCAAAACCTAGTTTGTTCGATCGAATTCATATTCGTTCAGATTCGTTCGATCGAAGGTATCCCTTGATTCGTTTGATCGAAAGTATGATTCATTCGAATGAATCCTAATTTGTTCGATCGAATCGACGTAAAATAACAATTTTATCTATTTCTAAAAAATTCTCGTTTACATTCACTAAGGGTAAAATGATAATTTCTTAAGCATTTTTATAAAAAGAGGATTAAGCCTCGTTTTCCCAAATTTCTCTTCTTTCCCTCTCTTTTGCTTCTTGTTTTTATGTTCTCTCCTTCTCTCACTAATCCTTTACCATATTTTGGCCAAATTTTGATTTCTCTTCATCTTTTGACCACATTCCTCACGTCTAACTATCTAGGAGCATCAATTTGACAATAAAAGTCGAAGAACGAAATGGGCATCTAGGGTTTTCTTCAAAGATTTTGGGGTTTTTTAACTTCTCAACGAAACCAAGGAAAATCGATGATGCCACGAGGTTCATAGCATCAATCCTAACTTATCTGTATATTTTATTTCATGTTTTAGTCAATTTTTATAATCTGGATTTTACTGTGTATTCGTATAAATTTTGATAGATTTATCACATATATTTTAGTTTTTACGCGTTATTCAAGTTGTAGTGAAGTTAGAAAAGTCGTAGGAAGCTAGAAATATAAATGTGAAGAAAATGGGTGAACGTAAACAGTAGTCGGGTTACTGTTTCATGGTAATATTATATGGATAATTAGACAAGTATCGAGATTTTAGACGATTTTGCATATTGCTCAATTTTAAGAAAAACCCAGGTGAGCATGCATTACACACATTCAATTCTCATCGTATTTCAGAATGTATATTGATATGTTTGGATAATTGTATCTAGGCAACGATGCACGAGCAAAGTATTCACAAGACTTGTTGAGGAACGAGGGGAAATAGAGAGTATATACCCTCCTTAAGTTGTAAGTCGACTTATTCTATTTTGTTATTTTATCTAAAATCTAGTTTTTCATAAATGTAATGATCTGTAAATGTTTTATGAGTGATTTTGTCTATTATTCTCATTTATGTAGAAATACATATTTGTACACTCTATATAGATTTGATATTA
>JAVXUL010143274.1:0-14698 GCA_035590515.1 Trichilia minutiflora
AATTTTCAGTTAGTTTAGAGTTAGTATTTTCAGTGTTTACGAGTTATTACATAAGACAATAAAGACACTTTGAAACTTCTTAAACATTTTTTTTGTTCATGTAACCAAGTTTACATTGCATTACACACCCAAAAATAGAGAAGAAAAAGGAGGCAAGGGGTATTACACGAAAGACAGAGGCAAGGTCAACACTTAGTAATTTTGGAAGGTTTCTCTTTACTAATTTATGGAAATTATATTGCATTACATTACAAAAAAATGAAAGACAAGAAGAAAAAGAAAAGGAAAATTATGTGGTGGCAGCACTAAAAGTCCTTGAAGACCCACCATATTGTCAGTGTATGCCCTAAAAATCATTCGTGTCATCAATTTCTAGGATTATTATTTTAATAATACTAATAAGAGAAATGGTTCTTTTTTCACACATGTAAGTTGCTTCCTTTACTATATCATGCTAGATAATAAAGTTTATGTGTGAATAATCCAGATAATTGTTAATTATTAACTAGAATTATCAAGCTTGCTCCCTACGTAAGTGGTTTTGACTGGTCGTCAATATCATATAGTAGGCATACCGAATGCCGCCTAAAGATATTATGAACTGATATAAGTAGGCTGACAATATGAGTACTATCATAAGAGCATTAGTATGGATTTATAGTTTATAAACTATTTATGGAACGTGATCAATTAACGGTAAATCACATGATATGCATATAGTCAATGATTTATTGGTATATTGTACTAGTGTGCGATGTAGTCCTTTAAACTGAGACATTTGAATTGGACTTTATATGGATGCGTATAGTTCATATGGTGTATAAGTACAGGCTATCCACGTCTTATATAAGAAGCTAGTTTGGTTATATGTTGTTCATATAGGAGTTCGGTTGATCATTAAGAGGGGATTTGTTAGCTCGTACGATAGGATTATGAGTACCCGCTGACTCGATCCTAGTTCGAGTTCTTAAACAAATGTCGATAGATGTCTGACATAAAATCTCTAATCAGAGCTAAATAAAAGCCACATGAAGGAGTTTATAGTGACATGTTCTGGATATATTGATCGACAATTTATAAAAGATCAAATTTAAGGTATTGACATACCATGAATCCTAATTTGATTAGGATATGATAATAGAAGGATGTTACCCACATATTACGTACAATCAAAGTAAGGTTTGATAAAAAATTACTTCATTATGAATTATGGACTATGGCATATTGCTAGATGCCAACCATAGTCGTTGAGTTCTGAAATATTCGAAAATGACTCACTGCTAATTCACTATGAACCTTCATGGTCACATCAAAATCCTTATGCATTTGGAAGTTGTTCTTGAAAAAGAAATTATTCAGAATAATGGTTAACACCTTCTGGAATAATAAAAGGCCTGAATTATATATATATATATATATATATCATTCTTTAAAGAGTTAAAGAATAAATGACAAAATAAGTATATATGTAATTTATGGTAAGTTAATATACTTGGTTATCATTTTGATAATTATTTAGGGGCTAAGTGGTAAATGTTACCATTAATTTATGAAATCATTAAATCAAATTAATTATTTATTTTCTTAATGGTTAAGGAAATAAATAATTAACTAATGGTAATTTGGTAATTGTGCTATAAGTGATGGAAAAGTCAAAATTAATTAAATATTAATTAGTTTAATTTTATTTCTTTAATTGTTAAAGATAATGTTAACTTTTTCATTTACTTTTAAATGATAAATAGCCTAATATTTAAAGCCATATGATTGGTCCAAATGTGCCAATTTCGATGGCTATGAAAAGATATTTATCAAGTTTTATTAAATAAAGAAATGAAATGAAAAAGAGGGGGCTTCTTCTTCTTCTTTGGAGGGGAACGATCAGCCACCATGGAACTGGAAGAAAAAATTGTTTTCTTCAATTTTTCAAGAAGAAAATTGTTTCTTTATACTTCTTATATGCTTGGATGGTGTAGATTGAAGAGGCTATATGTGTTTGTAGCTTGATTCATCATATTCAAGTTTGAAGATGGCCATATCTTCTAGAAAGAGAAAAGACAATACATAGAACTTGAAGAAGCTTTGATTAAGAGGATTTGATCCTTAAGCTAGTCTCCAATCATGGATCCAAAACAATCATCGAAAGACCAGTGTGTGAATATGCATGGAAGCAATAAAAGACAGATTGGTTTTCCTGGATAATGAGGGAAGAGGTTTGAGGATACTCTTCTGTTTACAAACATATATGTATATGTTTTAAATTTGTTAAAACTTTAAGTTTTCCTAGAATTAGCATTGGTTCTCCGAAACTTTTTCTGCACTTCTATACGATGGTCATAACCTTGGTGTCACAGCATAAAGTCCCCAGACTATGATCGGTAGGAGACAAGGCTAGTCTTATCTCATAAGCCTCTTACTGAAATGAATGATTTTCACTATCTATTTTACATGGATTATATAAATGCATATAAGATATAGACACACGAATGTAATGCACTTTAAATCATTTAAACTAAGAAATATGACTTAATATCCATAAACATTCATACATAGCTCATAAACACATATTCGCATGTACATGTGCTATACATTTACAATTATTTACAAAACATCCAGTCATCATAAAATTCATACGTGTCCATGTTATAAGCATTATAGACTAACATCTATTGAGGATATCGTTATCCTATTCAAAAGCCAGTTAACCATTTATATACAGATTGATATACAATCTAAACAATAGTCACTCTATTTATTAACCACATGTATCAAATCCTCCAACATAAAATATCATCATAATCAATGCTACACTAATATAACTGAAATAAAATGGTTACAAACGAGTTTGTGAGTCTACTCACATAAAAGTCATAGAAGAAATAATATACTATAAACTATTAAATATTCTCATTTTCCAAATCTTACTTAACAATATATAAATATCAACACTATATAAGTTATTTATTATTAATAAATCACTCAACAAATCATTTTGATATTTATCGAACACTTGATATGCAACCACCATGTCTTTCTATATTTTATGTAATTGTATACATCTCACTATAAAGTTTTATAATTCATTCATCTTTTCATGTAGTGCATTTTTCTTGGCAACATTTCTAATCATCACATTCATAATAAATCAACACTTATAGCCATTCAGACATTTCATCGAACATTTGGTGTGTCAAATACTCTTAACTAATTTTTTTTTCTAAATTTTAAACCTAATGCACCTAATATTACAATCATTCAATAACACAACTCTAGAAACAATGCGATGTTATCAATCACAACAACCATTTTAAGTTAAACAACCAAAATCAATTAACTCATAAATCAATCTATATCTTTCTGTTAAATTCATGAAAAACATAGGTTTTATAGTTTGAACTCCTCACCAGGAGTTTATCCGGCCTTTACGAGATAAAATTCTCGATTTTTGATGTTGAATCAGGGAGAAAACTAAACTTTTATCCAAGCTATAATAGAGATTTAGGCACTGTTTTGATGATTTTTTCGATAATCTAAGACCAAAACCTGATTCCTCGCGACGACACGAGTCCAATGACATAAGCGGTGCCTCAATCCAACGTGTGTGTGCAAAGTTATGATCGAAAAATGATTTTCTCACTCTAGTCTCTATTCTCTATTTTCTCCTTCCCTCCTCTGTTTCCTTCCTCTTGTTCCTCCCCCTGCCAAAATAATTAATTCAAAACATATTTATAGACCTCAGGGGCAAAATGATCATTTTGAGATAAATTATTATACGGGGGTAAACTTATCATTTCTCATCCCATTTCATATTTTGATCACTGTTTTGCTATATGTCTCCCTAGTAGATTTTGTTTTTCACCTCAAATTCATTATTGTGATGTTTAGCCCATTTTTTGGAAGTCTTTCGCATCATCGATTTCTGTTTTCGTTCGTTTTCGACTGTTTTTCATCCGATTTTTAACAAAAAATGCCATAACTCCGTAATTCCTTATCCAATTAAGTGTTGTTTGTGGTGTTGGACTCTACACATTATAACTATCTTATCAATCTCAAAAAATCTAGAAAACAAATTGACTACAGGGGTGCTGCTTTAGAAATCGGATAGTGATTTTGCCTATTTAGTCGAAAAATATCATAACTTTCTCAATACTTATTTAATTCAAGCATCATTTGTGACATGATCATCTAGATGTTACATGCTTTCATACAGTATTACTGGTGTCAATTTTGATACTGTTACAGTAATCATAGCTAAATTACCAAAACACCCTTAGCTCATTTTGATTCATTTCACACTTCAATTGGCACCTCAATCATACATTTATTGTTATACCTTATAACCAATTACTACACAACCATGCAAGGTTAATAACTCGATAATTAACACTCAGGCATGTATTTTTAAAAAAGAAAAAAATACCCCTCATGGATAAAATGAAATAAATGTCCTCAAGTTAACATATAGGGTATTACATTCATCCCTTCTTATAAAAGACTCGTCCACGAATCTTAATCTGAGACAATTATCAAAGCATCTGTAATATCGTGAAATTGTTGAATTCTCAGTTAGATACCAGTCTTGATGATACTAGCCAAGAACATCTATTACAAGAGATTTTGGATGTTCTGATTTTTTGCAGTTAATGGATTAATTGCTTACACTTTTCTACGAAACTGTTTCAAACTAGATCTGCCTCAATACATCATAACATAACAAGTAATGCTTGTAATATACGAACTAACATTATTGAAAGCATCATACGTGATTTCAAACAACTATACTAACTCATAAAACTAAAATCATAAATAGTAAAATCATAATATATCATTGATTATATCGCATAATACTTTATAATATTGGCTCTTCAACCAAAATGTCATCTAACATAATACATTGGCTTCTAACCTTATTGGTGTAAGACATATTGTTATCTTGTCTGAAGTCATTAACTGATATCTCACTATCAAGTTCTTAGCTACCCATTTATCTTCCAACACCTTGCTTTCTGTTTATCCTTATCAAGAGGACATATAAATTTCTTATAATCTTGCTAACTATAAACTCACTTTTCTCCTACTTACTAACATTAGTATAACCATCTGAAATAAAAGTCAACCAAAATAAGTAGGGCTGCAAACAATGACATACATATAATAAAGAACTTGAAGACAACCTAGGTAGAGTAGGTATTGGAGGGGTCATACATTATATGCTAGTATTCTGGACATACTGTATATAAGATCATACGATGCAGTCACTGACCTCTAAATCGTGCTCTGATACCACCTTTGTAAGAACCCCAAATCCCCAAACTATGACCGACAGGAGACAAGGCTAGTCTTATCTCCTAAGCCTCTTACTGAAATGAATGACTTTCACTATCTATTTTATATGGATTATATAAATGTATACGAGACATAGACACACGAATGTAATGCACTTTAAATCATTTAAACTAAGTGTTTGGGAAAAATTTAGATTGACACATGGACCCCCTGATAGTAGGACAAATGGAAAGAGGTCTGGGGTATCTCATACAGCTTCCCCTCTCAGGTATATTTCACCCCAGGTGCCCCCCTTCTTGGGTACCGATAGTCTTAGGCAAAATACAGTCTCAGGTATCTCCAAGTTCAGGGATCACAATCTCAGGCAAAACTTCGTCCTAGGAAATTTTCATCTTGGGTGAGCCACTGGCGTCTCAGGACTAGCACTACCTCAGGTATAAGGAGTAACACCACCTCAGGTATCAAGAGAAGGGGTTTTTGGTCAAGAGTTTTTTCTCAGGTCAGGGTTTTCTCCACAGATGGTCCGTATGAAGATCTTGGCCAAGGTATTAGCAGACATGTGCTCCCCCCACTCAAAAATGAGAATGGTTATTGACAGTTGGCCCATTTAAGGCACCTGTCTCATCCTCTGACTATTTTTCGGTGATGAGATGGTGTTAGGATTGTTAACCTGCAGATATGTCAGTAGCATTAATAAAATTTGATTGTACATTACCCTATATCAGACATCACATCCTTCTCATTCTTTGATGCTAAGTCATTATTTAGGGGGGGCACTATATATACTTCATTTTGGCCAGCAGTAGGGGGACTTTTGGATCACTTTTTCTCCTACGAATTCTTCTATCTTCTGGGAGTCCGGATCTCCTTGGCTTCCTATTTTTTGGGGACCTTGGCATATTCCGGTCACTTGAAGATTGTTGGTATTCTCACTTTCCAGTATTCCAAAACACTTAACTTCTTTCTCTTATTTTCTTATTTTCTTCTCCTTCAGTTTGTCGAAAATACACATTTATTCCTTCACACTTTTCTGACTTAGGCATCAGAGTTTCTCCGTCGAGAACCCCTCTCGACGTCACTCTGAAGGTGTTATATTTTTGTAGGTTTAGGAGGTGAAGTCCTGCCAAAAATAGCTGCATATCTTGTCGTCTTTCGGTGGAGAGTCACCATTCGACGGCAGCCACATCGCCCTCACACCTCATCAACTGAGTCATTCCACGTTGGCTGTGGGGAGGGTCCACTGACAATTCTTGCACCAACACTAAGAAATAGGATTTAATGTCCATAAACATTCATATATAGCTCATAAACACATATTCACATGTATATGTGCTATACATTTACAATCATTTACAAAACATATAGTCATTATAGAATTCATATATGTCCATGTCATATGCATTATAAACTAACATCCATTTAAGATATCATTAACCCATTCAAAAGTAAGATAACTATTCATATACACATCAATATATAATCTAAATAATAGTCACTTTATTCATTAACCACATGTATCGAATCCTCCTACATAAAATATCATTATAATGCATGCTACACTAATATAACTGAAATAAAATGGTTACACATAAAAGTCATAGAAGAAATAATATACGTTAAACCATAAAATATTCTCATTTCCAAATCTTACTTAACAATATATAAATATCAATACTATATAAGCTATTCATTATTAATACATCAGTCAACAAATCATTTTGATATTTTATCGAACACTTGATATGTAGTTGCCATGTCTTCCTATATTTTATGTAATTATATATATCTCACTATAAAGTTTTATAATTCATTCATCTCTTCACGCATCCATTTTTCTTAGCAACATTCCTAATCATCACATTTATAATAAATCAACACTTATAGCCATTCAGACATTTCATTGAACACTTAGTGTGCCAAGTATTCTTAACCAATTTTTTTTTCTAAATTTTAAGCCTAATGCACCCAGTATTACAATCGTTCAATAACACAACTCTAGAAACAGTGCGATGTTATCAATCACAATAATCATTTTAAGCTAAATAACCAAAATCAATTAACTTATAAATCAATCCATATCTTTCTCTTAAATTTGTGAAAAATATAGGTTTTATAGTTTGAACTCCTCACCAGGAGTTTATCCGGTCTTTACAAGATAAAATTCTCGATTTTTAACGTCGAATCACAGAGAAAACTAAAATTTTATCCAAGCTATAATAGATGTTTGGACATTGTTCCAATGACTTTTTTAATAATCTAAGACCAAAATATGATTTTTCTCATCGACACGAGTCCAATGGCGCAAGAGGTGCCTCAATCCAACGTGTGTGTGCAAAGTTATGATCAAAAGATGATTTTCTCACTCTAGTCTCTCTATCCTCTATTTTCTCCTTCCCTCCTTTGCTTCCTTCCTCTTGTTCCTCCCCTTGCAAAAAAAATGAATTCCAAACATATTTATAGATCTCAAGGGCAAAATGGTTATTTTGAGATAAAATTATTATGCGGGCCAAACTTGTCATTTCTCATCTCGTTTCGCATTCTGACCACTGTTTCGCTATTTGTCTCCCTAGCGGACTTTGTTTTCCACCTCAAATTTATTATTGAGATATTTAGCCAATTCTTTGGAAGTCTTTTGCATCATCGATTTTCGTTTTCATTCATTTTCGATCGTTTTTCATCCGATTTTTAAAAAAACACACACCATAACTCCGTAATTCCTTATCCAATTAAGTGCCGTTTGCGATGTTGAACTCTACACATTATAACCATCTTATCGATCTTAAAAAATCAAAAACATAAATTGGCTACAGAGGTGCTACTTTGGAAATCGAGCCATGATTTTGTCCATTTAATAAGAAAATATCATAACTCTCTCAATACTTATCTAATTTGAGCACTATTTATGGCATAATCATCTAGATGTTACAAGCTTTCATACGATACTCATTGGTGTCAATTTTGATACTACTATAGTAATCATACCCAAATTACCAAAATACCCTTAATCCATTTTGATTCATTTCACACTTCAATTGAAACCCTAATCATACATTTAATATTATATCTTATAAATAAATTACTATACACTCATACAAATTTAATAACTTGATAATTAACACTCGGGCATACATTTTTGAAAAAGACAAAAATGCCCCTCATGAATAAAACGAAACAAATGTCCTCAAGCTAATATATGGGGTGTTACACCTGGATTTAGAGTAGAAAGAAATTTCATCTCCATCCAACAAGTGGTATTAGAGCTATCTGCTAAGAATATGTGTATATGTATGTTGGCTATTGGTGATATGATCATGAGTATGAGAGTTGTATGGTTTGGTTGATTGGCTAAAATCACGATTCAATGTGATTGAATATGATTTGTAGTTGTTTTATGTATAAAATGAATTTTACATATGAATAATTTTGATTATTGGATGTTAGAGTATTTTTCAAATTGTTGAAAAAAAATCTTTTTAATGATGGTATGGTATATACATTGATAGGATCGATATATATGTGAGATGAGACCGATAAACTAGTTCATTGTGTTGAAAGTTATCGATATATATGAGATTTTTATTGATACATGTTGACAAAATGTTCGTCTCTGAGTTTCATTTCATAAAGGGTATCGATAGTTATATGATTTGTGTTGATACAAACTGATGAAATGTTCATCATCGTGCTTAGTCTATTACAAGTATAGATACTTATATGATTTGTATCAATATTTGTCTACGAAATGTTCATCATTATTCTTTAATAGGAAATAAGTATCAATATTTATATAATTTGTATCGATACATATGCACGAAAGCTTCATCATTGTGCTTGAACAAGATACATGTATCAATACTTACATAATTTATATTGATGCATGCTTACGAAAACTTCATCAATGTACTTGAATTTTTACAACGTATCGATACATATGCAGTCACATATAGATACTTGGTCATTTTCCAATTCACTCTTTAAAGTTTTCGATTGTCGCACGAATGAGAGCCAACCAAAGTTACAACTTCTGAATTTTTTAGTGCTGCAATTCAGTTTTGTAATTAATGAATTTTGGAAACCAACGCCATTTGTTAATGCATGTAACATATATTTAAAAAACGTCAATTGCATGAAAATTATTTTGCATGAAATGTTCCTTTTGTGAAAGCCATTTGATGGTTTCCATTTTAACTTGTTTAAATACAATTGCTTTTAATGTCAAATGCAATTGTTTATTTTATTCATTAATGGTTTTGGATCTAAGCAAATATGATTTTCTAAAATAAGTATTATTATTTACATTAATTGTTTTTAAACAAATGATATTTGTGTTAAACAAATTTTAATAAATTATGAATAAATATCATTCTTAATTTATTAAACAACAACTCTCATAGTTTTGTTAATTTGATTAACATTTTATTATTAAGCAAAAATAATTACTCCAAATAAAATTAATTGAAATTTGATTTTAATTAATCTTGGATTAATCTAGAATTAATAGAATTCTAGTAGGGATAATTTTCATTAATTGATATTGTATCAATTAAAAGCCTCCGTATTAATATTGATTAATATTTTGGTTATTAATACAATATTATTGTATAATAAATATATGTATTTAAATTGTTTGAATGCATATATAAATGCTATAATGTTTTATTATGTATTTAATTTGATTATATATATATATATATATGTATGTATATAAATGATTATATATTTGATTAAGTGTATGCATGTATATTTGATGTATATGTATGAATTTGTTACACATTAATCTTATATGCTTTATGACATGTTAATGTTTGCTTAGGTATATAGATATGTGTAGAAATATACATACATAGAAACAAAAAATTAGGTATGATTTTGGACAAATTTAATTTGTTTGACCATATTAGTAATCGTTACTAATAAAATTGGTTTGGCACATTAATCATGTTAATAAAATAAGTTAACTTGATTAGTGATTAGTTGACTTAAGTTTGACTAGTTAATATTGATCAACCAATTAATAACCACTGATAAGCAAAATAAGGTTCTACTTTGACTACTTACCTTTAAATTTTCACAGAACTAGATATGTATAATGGTTATACATAGGTTAACAATTAGTGAAAATTATTTTGCACTAAATGTTCCTTTCTTGAAAGCCGTTTGATGGCTTCTATTTTAACTTGTTTAAATATAATTACTTTTACTGTAAAATGCAATTGTTTATTTTATTCATTTATGGTTTTGAATCTAAGAAAATATGATTTGCTAAAATAAGTATTATTATTTACATTAATTGTTTTTAAACAAATAATAGTTATGTTAAACAAATTTTAACAAATTATGAATAAATGTTATTCTTAATTTATTAAACAACAACTCTCATGGTTTTGTTACTTTGATTAACAATTTTGTTATTGAACAAAAATAGTTACTCCAAATAAAATTAATTGAAATTTGATTTTAATTAATCTTAGATTAATATAGAATTAATAGAATTCTAGTAGGAGTAATTTTCATTAATTGATATTGTATCAATTAAAAGCCTTTGTATTAATATTGATTAATATTTTGCTTATTAATAAAATATTTATTATATAATAAATATATGTATTTAAATTGTTTGAATGCTTATATAAATGCTATAATATTTTGTTATGTATTTAATTTGATTAAATATATATATATATATATATATAAATGATTATACATTTGACTAAGTGTATGCATGTATATTTGATGTATATGTATGCATTTGTTACACATTATTGTTATTTGCTTTATGACATGTTGATGTTTGTTTAGGTATATAAATATGTGTAGAAATGTATATACATAAAACCAAAACGTTAGGCATGGTTTCGGATAAATTATTTTGTCTGATAATATTAGTAATTGTTGCAAATAAAATTGGTTTGGCATGTTAGTCATGTCAATATAATAAGTTAGCGTGATCAACTGCTTAAGTTTGACTAGTTAACATTGTTCAGCTAATTAATAATTTTAACAAGCAAAATAAGGGTTCTAATTTGATTAATAATCTTTAGATATTCACACAACAAGATATGTATAATAGTTATGCATGAGTTAACAATTAGCGAATCGTTACCAACATGCAAAATGGAGGAAGCAAATAAATATATATATATATTCATTTGATGGATAAATATTTATAAATATTAAATTGTTTAATATTAATATATTTTTGAGATATATATTACATGTTGAGACATATGTATGACATGTGTATAATTGACATGCATAATGATTCCCTGTATAAAATTATTAAATCTATGCCTCCCATTGGTGGGATAACAATGAATTCTTTGACATAAACTTTGATATCCAAAGATTTTTATTATATGAGGGGTGTTGGGTTTATGGAATTGAATTTAGTTATCTGGTTCAGGGATGTTTATTCTTATCTTGATCGAGATTTCTATTATGTGAGATTGGGATGAAAATAACATCTTTCAAAAGCATAATAGTTCGGATTTAACTAGCCTAGGGTGTGAAGATTTCTATTATGTGAGGCATCTGAAGTTAGGATAAGGGAAATGATTCAAACCTTACATATGATATAAAAGGAAAGAAGTTTCCTACTTATTAAAATTAATTGATCAAGATTTCTATTATATGAGATTGGTTAATTTTGATAAGACGTTGATTCCCCATTAATATTGAAATATCCAACGAAACTTTTGGATCCTAGCTCGGGGAGTGTAGGATTCAAATTAAATTGTGGGAGCTAATTTTAAATTAGCATTTAAATATAACTCTCAAAATGTTTGATTGTTATATTTTTAATTGTTCATATTTATAAGTTAAATTGTTTGATTTATGAATTGCAAATCACTAACAAAAGTTTTTTGCTTCTCTTCAGTTCTCTCATAAATATATGATATATCTATATATAAAATTAATAAACAATGTTCTCCTAAGTATCTTAGATAATTTTGATGGATTTATTTTTAGAATTTGCTTTGAAAATTGAGAATTATTCTTGATTTTAGAAATTTGACTATGTCCTGGTAGCTTAGATGCCGATAGAGTTTAATTATAATGTTTCATTTGAAGAACATATTATATAAAACCAATGGCATATGAATAATTGATGAGTAAGAGATTATTTGATAATTTCGATGAAAAAAGAGCTACAAACTGTGCATGAAAATGTTTCAAGTGTTTGTAGCATATTTCTTATTTTATAAGAGTTGTACAATAAGAAATCTCAAATAGTCAATTATGTGCAAAACGCTTACCTTCTTGAGTATTTATCTATGAGAAGGAATTTCACCTTATGATTATTTCATTGAGACGATTCATATAATTGAGTAATTGGATATTTCATGTATGGTTATAGTGAACCACTTCAATGTAAATTTGATTCTCCTGCTCACCCTCAAAGTTATAAACTATTTACAATAAATTATATCTTAAAAAGGATTGGACGTACTTTTCTTGAGTTGCTCAATAGGTTTGAAGAGTTTTATAATTAAAATAATTGAGGAAAGAGATAAAGTAGATGTCCATAAAGCCTTAATTAGTTAGACTATCATAAGGTCAAAGATGCAATAGTTGTTAGGCTCAAAAGTTGAACTTAATAAAACAAAGAACTTTATGAAAGTTCTAACCAAGAACGAAAAACCCAAGATTAAAAAAAAAATATTTCTACTGTGATAAGAAAGAACATAGTATAGAAATTGTTCTCTATACCACAATAGCCTTATGAAGACTTACAGAGGTAGAAATGTTCTTAAAAATTGAGTAAATGTTATTCAATAACATTCATTATATTATAATGGAATAATATCATAGTTAATTCATCATAGTAAAGGACTCATACTATATCCAGTGTTATAAACTTACCAACATCCCACTGTATAGATTCTGAATAAATTTCCATCAAATTCATTCAATATTTTGTATATAATATGGAATGTATTGCACCTCTGAAAAATTATATGATAATATAAGGTTGTCCAGTTTATATAAAATTAGTTAATATTAATAAGCTGGGTATAAAATCTGAGAAGGGTCGATTAATAATTTATCCTAAAGATGGTTTACGATATTATTTTTCCATGTAATATAATAAAAAAAGTTTGATTAGTCAGTTGCACATTTATTAGAAGAATAGTTCTGAGAAGAAGTTGATGCAAAGGATAAACTTAAGTCTAAGAAAAAGTTCTTAGAAATTTAAGCTTATAAAGATACTATTAAACTAGTAAACCTCAACATTCAATTTTAGCTCAAAAATACTCTAATGTGTCGTAACTTAAAGTGCGATACAAACTTCTTCATAAGTAGAATTTTGATTTGTGCTTAGTAGGAGAAGTAAATCATTATGATGATTTTAGAAATTATGAGAAATAATTCTGGATAGGGTTTCAAAAAAAATGATTAGAGATACTAAACAAGTCTAGATACTTGTTGATCTATCAGTAGAAATGGTTTCCATTGGATATAAAAGAATCTTCAAGAGAAAGATTGGTATGAATGAATAGGTACATACCTATAGAACACGACAGGTAACACAAGGGTATACTCAGAAATAATATTTGGATTATGAGAAACTTGTTTACTGATAACCATGATTAAATCCATCCATATTTATTTAGTCATTATAGCATACCTGATTTAAATATCTAACAGATGGTTGTTAAAATAGAATGCTCAATAGGTTTTTGAGAAAAGTTTTAATGATAACAACCTACAAGGTTGGTATCCATTGTAGATAGAAATAAGGTGTGCGAGTTGCATTGATCCTTTTATGGATTGAAGTAAGCTTCTCAAAGCTGAAATATTTGATTTGATACTATAATCAAATTGTTTGGTATTTAGTCAAAGCCTAGATGAACCTTGTGTTTATCATAGGGTTATAGATCATGCTATATATTTCCAGTCTAGTATGTACATGACATATTATTGATAGAAATAACATTAGCGTGATGACCGAGGTAATATCTGGTTATGCAGAACCTCCTTATATATGATATAGGAGAAATGACCTATGTCCTTGGTATTCGCATCTATAGTGATAGATCAAAAAGAAGATTATGATTATTCTATTACCATGTATATAGAAAAAAATGTTGAAGCTATTTAATATTGAGAATTCTAAGAGAGTTCTCCTGCCCTTCTTTCACATTTTAACTTTTTTAAAGATTTTAGTTTAAAGATTGATTGAAGTGTCACAACGAATACGTAATGTACCTTATGCTCTGACTCTAGATAATGTACACAAATCTATATACAAAGTATAATATATGAAATATTGTAAATGCTACAAATTATCACACCCGTGATTGTACTTTAAGGGTATAATTATAACTTCACCACATTTACTGTTCATACTTTTGCATCCATCATGCATATCGGTAGTTCGTTCGCTTATTTTTGAGTATGTTTGAGTTTG
>JAVXUL010143285.1:0-14697 GCA_035590515.1 Trichilia minutiflora
AGATAGAAAAGCAAAATCAAAAGGAAATTCACTCACGACTTAGGGAGGGTATACACTCCCTAGTTCCCCTCCTTCCTCGACGAACTAAGCGAGTACCTCGACCTCGAACCGTCGCCCATTCGCACGTATAAAACATTATCAATACATATTCTAAAATGCGAAAGAAAATCTAAATACGTGCAATGCATGCTATCCCCGAATTCCCCAACGTTGAACTATTTTTTGGATTCGTCTAAAACCCTCGTTAAGTCTCGAATTATCCAATTATTATCGCTACAGACCCACATTAAGCCTAAACCAATGCATATCGATTCATTCTCGCGATTCTAACCAGTAGATCCCACTCCCTCACTGGAACAGTAATCGGAGTTACTGTTTATATTTACCCAATTTCTCCAAAATCATAAATCTAACTTCCTACGACTCCTACGATTCCTCTAAAACTCATTTTATGCCTTAAAATGAAAATGTAGGGTCTAGATCTACTAAAATTAATACAAAAACCCATATGAATAAAAATGCTTAAAACCACAAAATAGATACATAGACGAGTTAGAAACGAAGCTACGAACCTCGTAGTGTGGTTGGTTTACTTTGATTTCGCCTCTAACACGAAAAGCTCCAAATCTTCCTCGAAACCCTAGCTTTTTTCCATGCGAATCCTCGCTCCTACCACCAAATTGACACTCCCAGAATGTTAGACGCACTGAATGAAACACGTGGGTGAGAAGAAATTCAAGTTTGAACAAAATGTAGGTAAGTTTAGTTAGAGAAATGGAGAGAGAATGAGAGAAGGAGAGAAAATGAGAAATGGGGGAGAAAACCAAAAATTTCGGACCCAAGGCCCCTATTTATAGAAAAAGGGTGAAATTACCTTTTTGTCCTTAAGTTTTCTTAAGGAGGAAGCTTCTAGAGGAGGGCATTTTTGTTATTTCGCGTCGATTCGATCGAACAAATCGAAGATTCGTTCGACCGAACCACCCCTTTGGTCGAACGAATAGCACTTCGATCGACCGAATCCTTCGGTGCTACAGAAGTCAGAGAGCTCGCAAATTACCGGTCGAACGAATCTGGAGCCAAAGTTTTTCCGAGAGTTCTCAACGGTTCAGTCGATCGAACCCGCCAAAATTTGAATTCTCACTTAATATTGCCTACACGAACCTAGAATTACACCCACAACTACATGAAACATGAAATGAATGCAGATGTATGAACTAAGAAAGTTGGAAATGACAAATGTACCCTCGAGATAAAACACGGGGTGTTACAATATCTCAAATAAAATGATTATATTACACATTAATAAATTTTACGATAAATTATTGATCACATATTTATCGTGTAATTTATTATTTTTTTATCACGTTCAAAATATAATTTTCTAACCATTAATCTATACGAATGATCTAATGAAAAGACTTTCATTACTACCCGTATCAATATTATTTAATAATATTTATTAAAGATATTCAGTATACTTATTAAGTGATATTATTATCTAATTAATATTATATACGCAAAAAATATCTTTAATAATTTTATTTAATAATTAAATAAATTATTCAAATAAATTTATATATATATTTTATTTAATTAAATAATATAATAAAAAATAATTTATGTATATAAATAAATTTTTTTATTATTAATAAAAATATAATATAAAATTATATATTTTAAAATCGATAATACAAATAATTTTTAAAATATATACTAAAACTTAACACCATCTATTAAGATTCCTTTACACTTATGTAATAAAAATAATGTTCATAAGAAAATTTACATAGATAAGTTGAGAGTGACAGATAGGAACCCCTGCTAGGCCATTGTAAATTAGGCAGTGTCAGTAGTTCTAATGAAATCATCTTAAATGTATGACACATATGGATCAACTCTCCATGTCATAATTGCTTTACGAATAGAAACTGTTTTTTATTAAATAACAAACACCGAGAGCACTCCCTAATAATGTGATTTTTTTTTTTATAAGAAAAAGTTGGAAGTAAGTAATTTTAATAGAATTGTTGAATGAAATTATCTCATTTATTTTAAATTTTGATTAATTATTATTTTAAGAATTGTCTATTATTAAAAAAAAATAAAACAGCAACAACACTATAGTTCTGTTCTACTTAAAACTCTCTCTTTATAAATAATACAAAATATATGATAGTAGGAGTAAAGGCAATTTTTACATTATAAGGGGGTCAAACTATAATAATCATAAAGTTGTAAGGGCCAAACTCAAGAAATTATTTTAAAGGACTAAAATGTATAATTACATATAATTTTTTAAAAAAATTTCATGGCCTCTAGGGGTATGACAAGACCCGGGGTCAGTTAATTATTGTGATAATAGTTGTTTATTTTAAAAATTAAAGTAAAAAATATATTTATAATATTAATTTTATATAATTTTATATTTGAAAGTTTCTCCTCAATTACAGTTATAGATTTTAAGCTTCTTGAAGTAACAGTAATTTTTAAGCTAGAGTCAACCCTCAGAGAGGAGACTCAAATCAAGTCGCCGGTGAAAACATGTTTTTGCTTGTAAAATTATTATCAAGTCCCAGTAAATTACTAATTAACTTTTCGTAAATTATAAAAAACCCCACTAAGTAAAGTCCCTTTCAAATTCTTGTCAACCTCCGTCCTGGCTACAGCACCATAAGTATAAAATTCTATACTTCGTTATAATTGAATTAATCTAAAATATGACAAGGCAGCTGAAAATTGATGTTGTCGATTGTAGGATATTTTAAATATCTTATAATTATATCTTTATTAATATATAATATTATAATAAAATTACAAAAATTTTAAGATATATCTTTTTTTATTGAATTTTTATTAAATTTAAAGATGATTTCGAGGAGTTTTTATATTTTTTTTAATTTTAATTTGATGATGTATTATTTTTTAACGAATTCAACAAAATTAGAAATCCTAAAATTATTTTATTTATAAATTTTTTCCATCAAAAAATTTTCAAACGTAAATAATAATTTTATGAGTAATGGATGGTTTATAAATGGTCAAAAAATCATCATTCATAAGCCTCATTCTTAAAGTCATTTTTTGTTATCATCAAAATTTTCTCTTAAGACAAAGATATTCTTTGAGAGCTCATAAAAAACAAACTAAATATATCAACAATTACACGCTTATTATAATTATTGCTTCAGTAATAGTATATTGATAACAAGGATCCTCATCCTCGTACAGTACAGAAACACACCATTGAAAGAAAATAAAGTGTTGCATGCAAATATTATTGTAATAAAGCAGAACCACATAAACTACTTCAACAGAAGAAATCCTGTCGAGTGGCAGCTGGTACGACGACACACAAAACTGAAATATAGTAATAATAAAGCTGGAAGGATGTATGGATCCATGCCACCCAATTTACTAGAACTCATCAGAAGCTTGTTGCAGTCAAGGCGTATGAAGCCGTCAACAGAAATGAGATGAGGACGAGTTCAATTTTGGGCAAGTTCATCATTATGCTGCTCGAAGTTTCACTCCTTCCCATGGATGGAACTTTTTTCGATTCAGTTCCTGCATTTATTAACAATATATAACATCCATCTATCCGCCAACTTGCTAACTCGTTATTATTATCTATTTAATTATGGTATAAATATAGGTTTGGATTGCTGTGATCTTAATTACTATATATATATTGGAAGAATCAAGTTTCGATGCTGATCTAAACTTTTAATTAACGTGTTATTAGTAAATAATAAATAATAATTCACTAATAAATAAAATTTCATATAAATATATGTATGTCAACTATTGCTAATCTTCAAAAGATTAGGCAAAGTTTGTAAACGTAAAATCTGAATTCATTTTCGAATTGTTATAATTAAGTGTGAAAATTCATTACAGTTAAAATTTTACTCTCGGATTTCTCCATAAAAATGAAGAATTTGAGCATTAAACGAGAAATTAAAGTAACTGTACTTGGTCGAGCTAATTATTCAAAGAGTATAGGCCAAGCCTTCGAAAATAGACAACTGAATTTGTATCATGAACGTAAAGACTTGTAAGTAAACATATGATTATGAAATTGTAAAACATAATTTGGGATAAGATTATCTGAAAAAATCCATGTAGTATATATATTATGTTCAGGTCATCAGTGCAAATTCTGTATTAACATTTTTACCTGCTGAGGAATCGCCTGGTAAAGCTTCCGGAGAACCAACTAGAGAACCAAAAGGAGACATAGCAGGTCCATTGGCATCTGCCCAAAATTGAAGCATCAAATCCTAAATAAAACAACTCAATGCTAATCTAAAATTATACACGCGTGCATGTTAGCTATACCATTGCACCGGCTAACTGGCGGAGTCTGCACATTGCAAGCAGCAGGGAGCGCTAAAGCAAGCGTCTCATTAATCGAAACTCCCAACGACGCTCCACCGCCTTTGAGAACCATGCAGAGACACCGTGGCTGTGATCTAACAACACTAGCAAGTTGTGAGCAGCAGGAAGCAGATGGCGTTGAGGAGCTCCCGCTCACAAAACTGAGGCATGGAGCCATGCCTATTAGCACATTGGTGCAATCGGATTGAGCCATGGTTCTTCCATAGAGCAGGGCCACGAGGACCACAATTAGATCCATGTTCACTCCTGAAGCCATTTGATATAAAATTGCCTGTATCGCCCGCTTGCAGTACAAATTTTTCTCCAGGCGATTGATTTGCATGGAATGGCTGCATTGGGTATTTATTGTATGGTGGGTCTTTGGAATGGTAGCTTATTTGGTAAACTATTACGGACCCTGTGAGGTAAGATTTGCAATTATAATAAGAGAATTAATAACACGTCATCTTTAGATCTTGATGGCGTAGGCGTAGCCGCAACATTTTAACATCCGCAAATCATCCAATAGCTACAACTCTCGTAATAGGGTGTATACACGCATGCTGGTACAAACGTTTGCGGCGATTTGTGTGACTTTGGATGAGCATGAGCTAGCAGTCGGTAACCTAACTTCAAAAGATAAGTTATATAATTAATTGAAGGGATTAAAAATAATTTAGGCGCGGAATTGTATGGTTACGTATAGTTAATGGAAAATAATAATTCTAAAATATTAAATATTAATATAATAGTAAGTAAAATTTATTAAAAATTAATGTTATTAAATATTTTTAAAATTTTATTTTTAAAAATATAATAAAAATATCACAATTGAAAGAAATTTTTATTAAAATTTGTGGCTGTAAAAAAAAAAAGATTAGCGATATTGTATGATTATACAAAAGCCTATATCCACCGAAGTAAAGAAATATTATCCTAAAGAAAAGGATAAAATTTCAAATTTTCTATTGCATACTTTAACTAGTTACACACGGATAGATTTAATTAATTGTTAATTCGTGAGGTTAAAATTAAAAGAAAATTATGGTATTGTAAAAAAAATTCTTGAAAAATTAATAGTTCAGTATCATTTGTAATCATAAAAAATCTCATACAAATTAATAAATTTATATTAAAATAATATTATGTCAGCTTTCAATTGGAAGACCTGAAACAAAGATGGAGAAGTATATGCGGGTATTTCTCATGTTGCTTTGTTAACTTTATTTTTTCTTCCAACAAAATCACCAAACTCAAACCTTGAAATTGAGGCCTGACACTTCCAATCAATGCTATTTATCAGCTTAAGCAATAAGTTTGTATCCAATTTGAGATAAACATAACCACTATTGGCTGAATCATCAAAAAAAAAAAAAAACTCTTGAACTCAGAAGCCAGCCAATCATATAACTACATTTAATATTCATTATGGGTATAAGTCAAACTGTTGACAAGAATATTGGCCACGTGTCTAACTCATGCTCCTTTATTTCACAAAAATTAGTTAAGGTCGTTGAGCTTCAAAACCAACTCAAAAGTTCATTATATTTCCCTCCACGTTTGTTACCCACACTATCTTCTATAAATTTCTTCACAATCCTTTCAACTCCAAATATCAAACTCCGAACTCCAATTGTCTCATAATCTCTTCAGCCGAATATAACATCTTCAATTCTCTAGATTTTTGCTTTACAATATGCAGACTTTCTTGCCTGTTCAACGCCTAGTGCCATTTTTGGCCTTATTAGTTTTGGTGGTCTTGGTCTCGCCCGTTTATGGCCAAATTAATACCCCATGCACGCCTTCAGCGCTTGCAACCTTCACTCCTTGCATGAATTTCCTCACAAATAGCAGCAGTAATGGCACTTCACGGACCCGAGATTGCTGCAGTTCGCTCAGGAACCTTACTAGCAGTAGCATGGACTGTTTTTGCCTCGTTCTAACTGCCAGTGTACCCTTCCAGATGCCTATTAATAGAAGCCTAGCCATCTCTCTCCCTCGTGCTTGTAACATGCCCGGCGTGCCTGTTCAATGCAAAGGTAAAATTTTGTAACTTAAAGAATTGACAAGTCTGTTTTTTTTTTGCAAATTCCTGTAATTCAAATTGATAATTTCATTTTTCTTATTTGCAGCCTCTGGTGCACCTATTCCTGCTCCAGGTCCTTCCTCGCTTGGGCCTACCCTTTCTCCTGGAGCTTCTCCAGCTGCTAGTCCCACAGGTAAATTGCTTTTTGTTGATACGGATGAAACTCTTTGTTAGTGCTTAGGTTTTCCCAAGCTTTCTTTTTTATATCAAACATTTATTTTTTTGATCAGGTACTGATGTTCCTGAACCGACGCCATCCAGCACAGCACCACAATCAGACACAACACCAGTGTTAACTCCACCATCTCCAGATGTGGATTCTGGAGCCCCAACAGCATCTCCAGGAAGCCGCCCTGTTTTAACACCACCTTCAGCTGCCATGGTCTCTCATACATTTTCGCCATATCTTCTTCTATTTGCACTAGGATTTTTAACTTTGAAGTTCTACTAGGCTTCTGCTTTTCTATCTGTATTCATGTATTTATACAACGAGAAATATTTTTTGGGGTGTTAGTATTGTTTGCGATTGTTCAGATTGTTGACACCTATATTGGGTGAGAATATATAGAATAAATTTCTAGTCTGTAATTTTAAGTATATTTGGAAATAATTATTTGGTTCTTTTTTATAAAAGGATTTCTTCACTATCAGTGATAGATTGTGGATACCTATTAAAAGCTTTAAACTTAAAATAAATTTCTTAGCTAATTGTTGCTCAAAATGTTGGGGATTACACCAAGAGTGAAGATGTATGAAAAGTATTCTAAATCTCCAAGTGTGAACTTGCATGTTGTTTCAAACAAAACGATGTCGACGAAGATTCAATAAACCATTTTCATTTCATTCCATAATCATGCCCCAGTCATCAAATTCAACCCTACAAGTTAGTTTGTTAAGAATATGTGGTTGATTCTACCTTCTCAAGTTTTATGACTCCTCACAATCTGCATGACTAATTCCAATTCACCAACCCTTCTCGTAACTTACTCATGCTTTTACATTCAAATTAAAATTATTCTTTCAACTTAATTTAAAAAATATTTTTATTTACCATGGGATGATAAATGTGACACAAACAGAGCACCTTGTGAGGATGACAGAGCAACATTCTATAGCTTGGCTTACTTCTGTTTCTTCAGTCACCACAAAAGCAGGAAACAAAGTCACCCAAAGATTTTGAAAATCCTCTCGAAAAATAGATATAAAAATTAAAATTAAAAAAAAAACGTAAGGGTATTGTAGGAAAACGGTGAATTGTTTAAAACATGCAGATTATATATATTACTGCAGAAGGCTTACAATGTATAATTGGCAGTGATTATTAAGCCCACATACATTCTTTCGTTACATTCTGCATCATGGATTTGAGAAGAGTAGTTTCCATTATACTAACTTTTGTCCTAATTATCAAGCTTTGCATTTTAACCCCTATGATCAATATACAGAGTGCTTGTTGATTCAGACTTTGCCGCAGATTCAGATAGGAGGAGGTCTATAACAGGATTCATTTTCATGTTTAAAGGCTGCACCATAAACTGGAAAGCTTCATTGCAGCATGTGATTGCATTATCAACCACTGAAGCTGAGTATATGTCTGGTTTTGAAGTTATTAAAAAAGCCTTATGGTTGCAGGGAATTATGACAAAACTGAGCGTAGGAGATAAGCAGCTGAGGTGTTGTGTGACAATCAAAGTGCAATTCAGCTGTCAAAATATCAAATCTACAATGAGAGTACCAGACATATAGATGTGAGGCTACATTTTATTAAAGATATTTTGTCTGACGGTAGAGTAAAGCTAATGCAGATTCACATCTCAGAGAATTTTGCTGATGCTTTAACCAAGTGTATCCCAGTTGAGAATTCAAGTTCTGTTTGAGCTTGATGAATGTGATTAAGTAAGCTTAGATGCGGTTGCAGGAAGTTAGCTGTGAGTGTTTATAATAGATTTTCCAGCTGTTAAGAATTTGCAAGAAGGTTGAGAAGCAGTAAAACAGACTGTCAAGCTGTGTGTGTTTAGCTTGTTGTTTAGTGAATCAAGGTGGAGTTTGTTGATATATGATTCATTAAAAAAAAATTAAGTCGAGTAGTAATAGTTAATGAAGAGTAAATACAGAGAATCGGAGCTTTAAGATTGTAACAGGTGATTTTAAGTGAATCATCTTTTACTGGGAACGGTTAATTGAGTTGTTAAAAAGAAAAAGACAGTAGAAAACCCCCGAGGATTCTAGGTTCTCTGGGTTGTAATTTCTCTGTTCAGTCTCTTTTTAATAAACTAAATGAGGGAATTTTCTCTGAATTGGTTCTCTCATTTTCTTCTCATCTTCTTCTTTAATATTTCTTGTTGTGTTAATCTTGATTCATAAGTTTCTGTTTTGTGCTCTGGTTCTTGGATTTCCCAACCTCTTGATTGAAGTTTGCTGGCTTGTAATCTGTTCTTGGTGTTATCTTGCTCCTGGAAGCAACAATTTTCTTGGTTTTTCTGGATTGTTTTATTAAGCTTCACAGGTTTCTGAAAAATCAATTCGATAGAAATATCAAAATACTTCAATCTGATGGCAGAGGTGAGTTTGAAGGAAAGAAGTTTCATGATTACTTCAATAAGAGTGGCATCAAGCATCAAAACTCATGCCCAAACACAGCCCAACAAAATGGGTCGCAGAAAAAAAACACATAAATGTAACTAACACGATCTCATTATGATGTTTCATTCTGGAAGCCCAAAACGTTTTTGCGTGAAAGCTTTCAGCGCTGCTACTTGGTTAATAATCGTTTACCTTCAAGTGTCTTAGGTATGAAAACTGAAAAGTCCTATTGAAAAACTTACAGGAATCCAACCTAATTATTCTTCTCTCAGAATTTTCGGATCAAGATGTTTTCCATATTTGAGAAGAATAACTCAAAATAAATTTGAATCAAAGTCTTTACCACGTGTCTTTTTTGACATATTTTTTGAATACCTTTTTTTTTTTTTTTGTAAATAATTAATATATTATATAAATTACGAATTTTAAAATTTTATAACATTCGAATATAAGAGCATCTCCAACGTGTAAATGGATTGTTTTTATAAAAAATGTATGACGTCATTAATATGAAGAGACTTGCATCTTATATGGCATTGATAAACATCATCTCCAAAAATTACTCTCCAATGTAGATATAGATTGCTATTTATTATTTTATAAAATTATTAAATTAGTTTTTTTCCCTCTTTAACCACCAATGAAATAAATTAATTGCTGAGTCAGCAATCCATAATTATCAACAAGACCCTCTAAAAATAGAGGATGGAGTTGAGGATGTGAATTATTTTTTGTTGCCATATCAGTTTGATAATGGATAAAATTAAATACATTGGAGAGCACAATTATATTTACAATATGTATTTTATATATGTGGCATCTTTAAAAAGATAATTTATAAATACATTGGAGATACTCTAACACTATCACCGATCGATAACAAATAGTTGGCGATTTGTGATCTCTTATTTTTGTCTTTTTTTTTATATTTATTGAAATGAAAATTTTAGTAAGTTGAACCAATTAAAACTTTACACATAATAACTCACATTGTTTCCTTTTACAAATGCACGTAAATATAATCATATTACTCTTATTTACCTTTGAGTGAACGATTGTAATTAATAGTTAACACGTAAATAATTACTTTTTAACTTAGTAAAATTGAAATATCTATTTTATCAAAGTTCAAGAGTCTCCAAGTTTTTTTTACCATTAAATTTAACGATTTTGGGATTATTATCGTTAATAAGTGCAAGGATTATTAATATACTAATTAAATGACAACTCTACTTCTAATTAAGTGTGAATTATGGAGGGTTATGCATGTATTCTTAATCATTAAACTATTGGAGTAAACAACAATTAATGCAGCTGATCTCAAGATAATAATTATGAGAGTAATTTTATCCAATTTGAAGAAAATGATGCAGAGGGTATATGTATAAGTGCCCTGTGTACATTAAATAATAATATTATTATTATTTTATTCGAGTGTTATTATATTATACATAAATTTAAATTCTCTCTTTATTTTTTAAAAAAAAAATTCTCTATGCTTGATTTTTATAAAGAATAAATTCAATATTTTGTTTTTGTTTCATAATTGAACTGTTATACACAAAAGTGGACGGGAACTAGGAGAAAAGAAAAATGACATTCATGAATAGTCACTGGGTAATTTTGCTAAAACCAGGAAAAAACGGTGACGTTTGGTAAAGGGTTTGGTAAAGTCGTTATGAAGATGTTATAGTAAATGATGAAAATAACCATAAATGGTTAGTTATATAACAAGCCCCAAAATTAGTTTTTCTAGTGTCAGTTGTCGATTTCGTTCGATGAAGTCTTCTTCTGTGAGTAAGAGAGAGAAACATTTGGTGATTGAGAGAATCAAGAGAGAGAAGATGAGTGATTTTTCATCTCTGTAAACACTTCCCTTGTGATTCTTGTATTTTTTCTATGCATGAAACAAAGGACTCGATCTGATGCCCGTGGATGCAGGACATTGATCCGAATCACGTTAAATCATCTCGTGTTGATTTCATTTCTCTTTTGATTGTTTGCATTAGTTCTTTCTTAATTCTTTGGATTAGTTTGATTGATTGGTAAAGAGTTGTGTGATTAGTTCACAAATCTTGATCAATTATGTGTTAAGAGAAATATCACAGATCAGGTAAATGATCATAAACGGGAAAAAAAAAACTGAGGTGGTTAGGAGTATCTTAACGATATACATAATATTATGTTAATAAATTTTTTTAATTATACTTAATGCCTGTTTCAGTGTTTTGGTTTGTTTTTTTCACTACTTAATTAATTAAAAAATTTATATTATTTATCATTGAAATAATCAAAAATATTAATTTGTTTCTATTAAAAAAAGTTAAATGACTAAATTCTCTTCTTTGAATTACCAACCATAAGAAAAGGAAGAAGTTACCTTCATTTCTAGCTTTCAACGATGGCGACCAAAACCAAGGTTCCCTTTTTGTTCTATTTTCTTGCCGCTCTTAACCTATTATGTTGAATTTTTATAAGTTTATATTAATTGTTATTATGATTTTATTAAAAACGGGTTAGTAGCATAATCATCGAGTAAAATGGACCTAATTATGTGATTTAAAGAAAATTGAGTTAGTTTTGATAGTCAGTTGGGGAGGCCTAGTAAAGACCAATTATAATTAGGGTAGGTCCCTTCTCTAACTCTATATAAAGGAAAGTATGAGATTAAAAACCCGATAATTCTACCTGCTTACCATTGAGTAGGCTATCACAAGATAGAGAATAGAAAAAAATACCTAACCTTTTAAAACGTTGCGTCAATGGTCAAAAGAGATACGCATCTCTAACTCATAATTATATTCTATAATCGTATATGCAAGATCTTGGTGTATAAAAGAATTTTAATTACAACAAGTGGTATCAAAGTCAAGGCATATATGATTTAGAATCAATTATAAAATTATTTGAATATATTTTCTTTCCCATAATCGCATAAAGTCTTGATCATATTTTATGTTGATTTTATTGTAATATGCGATTAAAAGTTTAAGGCTTTTATTCTCCTTATTATTAGCTTCGTATTGATATATTGTACACCCTCTGATTCGTAGTATACATAAAGATATTAAGGATTAAAATTTTTGACTTTATAAACCCTAATTTCTTCGTAATATTTTATGTTATTTTTGGATATTTACGATGAATTGATATATGGGTTTTGTTCGAATCTTTATAAACTTTCTATTGATATATAATTTGTAGCATTACATTCTAGATATTAAGAGAAATTTGGGATTAAAGGTTCTAGGGTTAACTTTGAGTCTGAAAGTTTATACCTAAATTTAGATAATTTTTCATCAATTTTTAGAAAAAATAAGGTCATAATCAGATTCAGGACATCTTAAACATAGGAATAGACTTTTGAATCATCGAAATCAGATGAAAAATGAAGGTTTTAAAGCAAAAATATAAAAATGTCGAAATCGAGTCGTGACCGAGTCAAAACAACCCGGATTACAGACAAAACAGGTCAGGTCAACCCTCCCAAGGAAGAAGACGACGCGCGTGTATCACACGCCCCATGGCACGTGTGATCCACACATAGGAGCCAGCAATATTGCGTGTGATATACACGAGTATGACACGTGTAGATCACACTCAGCGGGTCAAGTCCAGATCGTGGATCCGGGTGGCGGGTGGACTGGTGCGGGTCAAAATCCAGAGCAAATCATTGATTGATTTTCATATCCAAATATGGCGATTCGGATCAACCGACCCGTCTCGGCCAAAAAGATTCACGTAGTAGCTCGTGAGATGTACTCGCCAATCAGCAAAAATGTCGAAGCATGGCGACGCGTGCTTAGCCGGATGCTAACAATATTCACGGCGATTCACTCCTCTCTTTATTTCCTAATTTTTGGTAATTTTATTTTATTTTTAGGATATCAAAAATTAATAAATTAAGAATTTTTCTATTATTAGAAAATAAAATTTAAAGTTTTTAATGGGAATTTAAATTTAAAAATAATTTTAGTAATTGATAATTACCAAATTAATAAAATTGTTAAATTTTATAAAAAAAAAATATTTTTTTAATTGTTGTAAAAATAATTTATTATAATAAGGTGTTGTTTTATATAGTTTCAAGATATATATGGTTTAGTATCATATTTAGTGTAAAATCAAGTAATAAAAATTATTGATGATTATGATATTTTTCTTATTTTTTATGAAAATTTTAATTATGATTTTTCTTGATTATTATCAGTAAAGTGATGCGATCACTAAAAATTTAAGGTTAATTAAAATTTATGAAAAATAATTTGGCATTCAGAAATAAATTATATGGTTTATGGTTAAATGAGATAATTATTAAAACTCGTAAGAGTAATTAAGGGAATTAATACTTGTGTGAAAGACACTGTGAGATCCAAAAGAGATAAATTTTAAGATTGTTTATTTGGCCTGAATATGTGTAACGACCCGTATCTCACCCCAAGGATATAATTGTCATTTTTTATTTCTCTCGTCCATGCATCTGCATTCAATTCATGTTTCATGGGGTTATGGGTGTGATCCTAGGCTCGAGTGGGGCCTATTAAAGTGAAAAATTCAAATTTTTGGCAATTTCGATCGACCGAATGAAGGATTCATTCGACCGAATCGTTGGAAACTTTCTGGACATTTTTCGTTCGAACGAATAAGGAATTCGTTCGACCGACTTGAGCTTCGATCGACCGAATGTGAGGTTCGTTCGATCGAAGATTCGTGAGCTCTATGAGTACTATTCACATCGATGAGTTCGATCGATCGAAGTTACTATTTGTTCAATCGAAGGGGTGGTTCAGTAGACCGAATCTTCGATTTGTTCGATCGAATCGGTGCGAAATGACGAAAATGCTCTCTTCTAGAAGCTTCTCTCTTAAGGGAACTTAAGGGCAAAATGGTAATTTCACCATTTTTCTATAAAAAATGGTCTGGGGTCGAAATTTTGGTCATTTTCTCTTCTTCTCCTCTTTTTTCTTTCCTCCTTCGTTCTTCTCTGTTTCACACACACACACTTTTTATTTTTCTTCTTTTCTTCAATTTCTTTTTACCATCATGTCACATTCGGCATTCCTAGTGCGTTGGTAGCTTCAATTTGATGGTAGAAGCGTCGAAATCGCGTTGGAGAAATTAGGGTTTCAGAGCTCAAATTGGGCCTTTCGACTTTTCAAGCCAAATTGAAGGAAACTGACCACACCACGAGGTTCGTAGCTACGTTTCTAACTTGTCTGCATATTCGTTTTGTTATTTTATGCATTTTGTTTCGTATTTATTTCGTATACATTTTCGTAGATTTACGACGTTTCAATAGGTTTTAAGACGTTCTTTGGATTGTAATGGAGTCGGGGAAGTCTTAGGAAGTCAGAGAAGTGATTTTGGAGAAAATGGGAAAATGTGAACAGTAATCGAAGTTACTGTTCTGACGGGCTGGTGGGGTCCATATATCAGAATTGTGAGATTATGCGGAAACGCATCGTCCTAGGTGTAATGTGGGTCCATAATGACGTTAGTTTGGTAATTTGAGGTTTAACGAGGCTTTTAAATATTGTCGCGTATTGGTTCAACGTCAGAACTCGTAATTGGCATGCATTTCATGCATTCACTTTCATATGCATGTTTAGAACACGTATTGATGATGATGTTGTGCATGGTTAGGCGACGGT
>JAVXUL010143306.1:0-14697 GCA_035590515.1 Trichilia minutiflora
TAAAGCTTAATTATAGGAACATTATTCATAAAGAAAGTAATCCCTAAAAATTAGAAAAGACAATTAATTTCCCACACCGTTCACTAACTTCCTCCTTTATCCTTACAACCCCTTACCTTCTTTGGGGCTCAACTACTAAATTAAGTGCAGAATATACAACTAATTCATTTTAAAGCCTTTGGCTTTGAGGAAAAATGTATGAATTTATACAAGGCTCAATTGTTGACCGAGACATACCTAAAAACAGAGCCGAGGGCCTCCCGGGTCGTGATTTAAACTCTGGATGGAACTGTACTCCAACATAGAACGGATGGCTTGGAAGCTCCAATATCTGCAGAAACAAAATGAAAGGAAACAACTTCCAAATTTAAGTAACCTTGGTAAGTGCCAAACTATCTCTGTCAAAGACTGGCAACAATTAAAGTGGACTAGCAACAATAAAAATGCGTCCAAGTTGTTCAGATGTAAGGCCCATTACATAAAAATATGATTTATTACTTGACATAAGTGATCTAAGTTGTGTAGTTGTAACTAATTCAATTTTAACAGATTTTAGTCATATTTGAGCATAAACCCAACTTAATATCACCACCAAGAAGACCCACCTCCATTCTTTTTCCAGTTTCATCCTTCCCTACAAATTTTAGGCCAGCTTGTTCTAGAGCTCCAATTGCCTCTGGGTTCACCTGCAAGGAGTAATGACAAAGTATCATCCCAGGTCTGCCAGAAACTAGGCCGGTAGCACATCTTTTATTCCCATTGAGTGAAGTTTTACAACTAACCTCATATCTGTGTCGATGACGTTCATCAACATACTCAGAATTACGATACCTAGAAAACAAGGAAATAAATGCAAACATCAAATATCCTTATTTAGGTAGCACCCTATTGGATTCTAACCCCAGCAGCAGCAACCTCAAATCTAATAAATGGCTGTGGGTAGGGGGAAAAGGTGGCACAAAATGAAAAAGAATGCTACTTTGTGATCGTAAAACCACGGCATTGGCATATAAAAAGCACCCGAAGGTCCCTTATATGGCACAAGTGTCAATCATTGCTGTGATAAATCCTTCAAGTTCTCTCTAAATGGAAAAATAGATTAATCACATACAATTTTGAAGTGATACAATCAGGGGTCTGGAATAATGTTCTTCGAGAACCTAGTCTCATTGTACTTCCCATATGTGTTCTCGAACCCTGCATATTAATGTAAAATAATTGATAGCATACTTAAGAGTGGTAGAGAAATGTATCACTCTAATGGACCACAGACCAATACAACCAATAAAATTTATACCTCAGGCATGAAAATTACTACTCGATCCGGTGTTTGGTCATCAAACTCTGTGCTGTTTGCCATTTGTAAACCCAGAACCTAAAGCAACTAGAAAGAATCAGAGTATGATACTATATGGTCTGAAATGTGGAACAGTATATTGAAAGAGAAGTCACTCACAGATCTAGCAAACTCAATCACAGAAATCTGCATGCCCAAGCAAATCCCCAGATAAGGAATATTATTCTCCCTAGCATACTTTGCAGCTAATATCATACCTCTCACACCACGATCTCCAAACCCACCAGGAACTAAGATGCATTCAGCATTCTGCAAATGAAGATTTTAACGAAAGTAGTTTAAAATCCATAAATACATTCTAAAGCTATTCTACCACCATTGAAATGAAATGAAGAAGTCTATTACAATTTTATTTTAAATTTTTAAAATGAAAATTTGATGTTGGTATGTGAAGAAAGTCTGGTTAGAATAACAATAAGCATAACCAGCTTTTGAATTCCGATGTGAAGAACAATGCTTTGTGGTTGGTCAAACAATAAAAAATATGGAGGGAATAGTGATGAACAAATAAGAAACTACAATAATTCTTACTCTCAATGTCTCCCATGCAGCAGCATGAGCTTCTGGTGTCTGTAAGAAGTAAATGAAACAATTAAATAAAGCAAAAATTTCAATTAAATAACAAAAATCTAGAGAAATACAACTAGCAAGGGTTTGATACCAGTTTTGCACTGTCATCTTCAAGGTCAGAAGCTGCAATCCAGTCAACTGATGGCTTAAAAGAACAAGCAATACAGGCATGAAGAAGGGCCTACATCGCAAAAGTAAACAGAAGAATGAAAGGTGTTCGTTTAATGGTGATTATATTATGAATAATATCAACAGACCATTCTAATGTGCTTTGTATAAGACAACCATTTAAAAGAAAGACGAGCATATATTCTCAATCTAAATAATAAACATTTAGTCATAAAATTCATTCTACTATCACAATTTAGCAACCACCATGAGACAATGTGCCATGCAGTCCTTCCAAAGTAATCTACACAACAACTATTGGGAACCCAAAAGCTCGAGCTATTAGGTAGAGGCTACATAGTACAAGTAATCTACTCAGATTTGATACTTTACCAATAAGGATGTCTAACAGCAATAAACCATGTAAAGGTCCACAATAGAATCATACATGTATTAATCTAGTCAAAAAAAGAAAAATTTACATTTCCGATACTTCATCATTAGCATGTCATACTACAAATATTTAGATGAACACTTAGGACAGAAATTCTACACAATGGCATCTCATGTCCACCAGCATTCTTTCAGAAAGTGTTCCTGATTCTTAAAATGGCATAGCAATATACTTATTTGTTAATAATACAAAAGGTTCTAAATGTTCTATTGCTCATATTTTGGCTCAAAAAAAGGTAAAATCTGATGGAGCAGAAACACAGAAAGGTTATCAAAATCAGGAATTGCACCTTCATGACAGACAGATACGAGTCCGTTAGGCCAACATATTTACCAACCATTGCAATCCTCACCTGCCACATAAGCAAGTTCTTGTCTAAATAAGGAGAATAATTCTTAACAAGAGGAATGCATGCTATGATAGCAATGATAGCAGAATTGGTCATTTTTGGTTTGTGAAAGACAGATCTGTTAAGGTTATCGGAATTTTACTAACAGAATTGGTGAGATTGTCATAAGTCCCAGCCATCTTTGTCCAAGCTTGTAAATCTGGAGGTGTAGCGATGCTGCAACAGAAGATTGTAATCAGTTAATTAACAAAAAAAATAGATTGTAATCAGTTAATTAACAAAAAAAATGCTGCATTCAGTATCTTGTTCCAAAGACAGGCCTCTTCTTGCTTGTCAATCAGGCTCAAGAGGCAGCAGTCCTTGTTAGAATTATATATTTACCATAAAATTAAATTAGAATCAAGCTCTTTACTTATTTATTATTTCTTGTTTAGTTCGCATTACTATTATTACTTATTGAACTAGGATTAAGATTATGTCTTGTTTAACTAAGGATTACAATTTTAAAAAACTATACGAAGACATGCTTTGTATTTAATTTTAAGAGCAAGCGAATAAGATAGTTGAGTTCAGTATTTTTATATGGTATCGAAGCTGATTTGAAACTTAAACAAGGATTTTTTTTTTTTAAGCTTTCTTCTCTTAACGCTCTTAGATTTTGTAAGGATTTTTTTTTTTAATTTAAGTTTTCTTTTCTCTTAACACTATTAGATTTTGTACCCTAGCAGCCACTGTTCGTTGCTTCTGGCCACCTTCACCAATAATCGTCCGTCATTCTGAAACCCTCGGTCAACTCAAAAGAAGAAAATGAACACAACCTGAAGAATCTTCATCGCATACGATGCCGGGAACGCCACCAAAAAGAGATTGAAAACTCACTTACCACGAAATCCTAACCACAGTCGACCATCACCATCCATAGTTCTAAGACTATCATTCAACTCAAAAGAAGATGACGAACAAAACCGAGCATCTTTTACTATCAATTGCCTCTCCGTTTGTCGGAATCAAGAACTAAATTTCCTGGAAAATTGCAACTTTCTTTTAGCTTTCTCTGGCCAACCACTGTGACTCACAACAATCCATCACCACCAACAAAGTCCTCAACTTAAATTCTTTCAAATTCAACCATCATGGTCACATTTGCCTCCTTTGTACTAGATTGCAGGTTCAAGTCAAGTTCAGGTTACTAGATTTACGGGTCATATTCAAGTTCGGGTCAAGTTCTTTTTTGCTAGGTTTGCAAGTTACTAATTAATAGATTTTATTAAGTTTTCTTCACTTAAATTTTGTTAATTTCCGAGCAATTCTTTGTTGTTTTAATATTTATTTGTTGTTTTTGTTGTTTAGGTACGAATTTTCAATAGCTCCTCAAGAATGTCAATGTTGCTCAATTTTAAGAACCCTTCGAAGAATCAACCATATCTTGACTTGTAGACATTGAAATTCGACAACTCAAGTTGTATTAGAAAGCTAACTTTAAGGCCCAAAACTGTCATAAAGAGTCCAACTGCATTTAAAGTCATTTAGAGTATCAAAATTGAGCGTGAAAAAGAGACAAGCAAAAGACCAAAGAAGCAGCCCCTGGGGTATTAAAATGAAAAGGAAAGAAATGACCAAGAAACCTAAGAGAGCGAGATCAAAATCTTTTGATTCATCTAGATTTGTATCCTCTGAAGCTGAAAATAGGTTTAATGACCCGGTCCTGAGAGAGCTAGATTGAGAGAAAGAGGCCTAGAACTGCCCAAACTTCATTTCCATCACTTATGGAACGAGATCGATAGCAAAGGGCGGCAAACTTTTTGCAAACAGCCCAAGACAGCACTGATGACTCTAGTGAGATAATTTTCTACCAATGCAAAAGAGATATTTGGACAAAGTTCTCTAGTGAGAGGAAGGATAATTAAATATGATAGAGTTACTATCAACCACCTCCTCAAGATTCCAATATCGATTTCAGATGATTTTCCAGATTTGGCACACAATGCAAATTTGGATGAAGTGGCTGAAACCATCCATGAAAAGAAGATAAGTTGGACAATGGTGAGGGATGTTGAACACCAAGGAATTAGAGCAAGCTATGACGGTTTAACATCAATTTCTTTGTGCTCAGGTAAGCCCCACATCGCATCTTACAGAAGTAAACAAAAAGCGAGCCTATTATTGAATGCAATCAAAATGCATAAGATAGTTTATATTGGAAACTTTATCACATTCACCATAAAGAACGCTGCTAACACCTCAAATGTGGGACTAGCTTTTCCGACTATCATCACGAAGCTTGTGGCTGCAACAAGTATTAACACAAAATGTCAAGAAGTGTTGCAACCTAAATTAGCCATAACCCTAGGGACTTATAACTGCATAGCAAAAGGCAACAGGGTAGAGGAAGGGGGTGCAAGACTGTCACAACCTCAAAAAGCACCGAGCCACTCATCAAATGCAAGCATAATTGAGAGGTTAGGCAATATTGAAAGGGAAGTGGCAGCTTTACGACATGCGCAAGAGCACAATGTCTTCGTCAACTCCACAATGGCAAATGTGCTATAGTGGGATCAGACTCTAACTCTCAGACTATCTCCATTTCCTAATATCCCACCTCCACCTCATCAAGCCCATGAGTCAGACGACGATGGCAACGGCAATTAAGAGACGAGAGCCTGGTATGATTCCTTTTCTCCCTTGCGCTCTTTATTTCAAGCATTATAGACAATGCATCATTTAAGTTTTGGGGGATACATACTTGAATTGATTATTGCTAGATTTTTTAGGTTATCAACCGCATTGTTGGGAACTCTACTTTTTATTGTTTAAGGCATCCTTTAGCCTTGTAAAAATATTAGTGGGTCAGAATCAGATTTCTCTCAAATTTCTTGCCTCATTTTCTTCAGAAGTTAGGAAGAACGCCATCGCCCTTTCTTTAAATGTCAAAAAGAGCGCATCTACCCTTTCTTCAAACATCGGGACGAGCACATTCCTAAGCATACATCCTCCCTTCATTCAACATTGGAAGGAGCATATGCCTAAGCACCATTGACTCCAATCCACTGAGGATTGATCGGGATTCATCCCTAACCAAGTTCCACCAATTACAAGGGCATTTATGTAGGGTCAAGTGACACTCATCCCTAGGTCCATTAAGCAAGGCAAATGACAATGTTTGTAGTGTAGCACAATCTTATTTTTCATAAATGTATTATATACAGGGGTATTTATGTAATTTATGTAGGTAAAATTTTAATATAAATGTATTATGCTATAACCTTATTTTTATAAGGTACATAATAGAAATAGCCCAGTGGACTTAGACAAATTGATGATCCATGTAAAATCTCTGGTGTTTGTCTACTTGGTTTATTCATTGTTGTTATTTCTCATTGTTTCGCAACAATATTTGTAATAAGCTACATGCTTATGATATGTATGCACTAGTTTAAAAGGGAGTGTTAGAATTATATATTTATGTTAAGATCATAGTAGAATCAAACTCTTTCCTTATTTATTATTTCTTATTTTTTCAGATTACTATTATTTCTTATTAAACTAGGATTAGGATTAGTTTAGAAGCCTATATAAAGGCATACTTTGTATTTAATTTTAAGAGAAAATGAATAAGATAGTTGAGTGCCTTATTATTACAGTCCTAACACGGTAACTAATCGCAAATATAATCAATGCTCCGACCTAAGGTCATGTGTTAATGAGAAAAAGGAGAAAAACAAATATGTAAGTAATTAGCCTGCAGCAATCCTAACATAGTAACGAATTGCAGATACAATCATGACATTCTCAAGAAGTTCTGAGGTTGCTGGGGACTCTGATCTAAATATTAAAGCCTTATAAACAGAAGTTGCAACACACACTAACCTGAGCAAACTTAGCTGTTTTAGAATTGAATGATGCGCGTTTTGCTTCTGAAACAGGTAATCACATCAAAGAAAATTAGCTAACTGTGGAAAAATAAACCAGAAATTTATTAGTTCACAAGGAATAGTCAAACTCCTAGTAAACCCACTCGAAGTAATAGAGGAATGTGCCAAAGGTTTGGAACATCATGGATATTGAGAATATTCGCAATCTGAGAGAAACCATAAAGAGATATATAAGATGGCAAATCAAGAAAACAGAGTTCATGTTAAAAAATTAAAGAAAAAAAGGAAGCAAACTTCTCCAAAATTTACCGGAACATGGCAGAACTGAGAAAGTTTCTCCTTCGTATTTTGCAACAGAGGCTGCAAGAGAATTAACAAGCACATATGGCCCATTAATGAATCAAAAAATAAATCTATGACCGATTCTTAAATGAAAGTTCAACACGCTCGGTTAGGACATCATTTGAATTAACAACACATATATCAATTCATATGAAAGTAACATAAAACGATCCAGTCCAACTTAGAACTTGGGTGACCCAATTGCATCTAAACCACATGAAGCAAATCAATGACAAAAATCTAAAAGCTTGTACCAAACTTCCACAAACAAGCAACCTCTTGCATACAGGTAGATACAGGCAGGGAAAAGATGTACCTGAGCAGAACGGCATGCCAGCAGATGAGGAGTCAAGCCTAATGCTCTCAATTCCCGGACACTGTGCTGTGTAGGCTTAGTTTTCTGAAAGTGGCAAAAAAGAGATACTTAAGAGCTCAAGCAAGAGAGAGAGAGTGAAAGGAGAATTAGCCAAGGAGTAAAAATGGAGAAAGAAAGAAAGAACGTGAATTAAATTTCAGGGAAATACCATAAACCTTGCCTCTGAAAGGATAATGCAAAATGTACAGAAAAATATATATTAAACATCTAGTAAAAAGGTCGATACAAAAACAAAGGTGTATTACTTGTTCTCCAACAACGCCCAACACTGGTATCAAGCTCACATGAATGAGGCAGAAGTTATCTTGACCTGAGGAGAAAATTAAAGTAAGCAAACACTACACATTTGATGGTAATTTATAACCCAAATGCATATGCCAAACACATGGTGTACATCCAAGAAGATATTTCTGAGATTCCATAAGCTTACATAATAAACAAAAGCCACACATCCAAAGTTTTCAACAAATGGTCAACCCAGTATAGCTTCAAGCATATAGCAGAACATGTCAATAAAAATAATCCAACCAAATTCAACCCTACAATGATACTAACAAAGATTCCAAATTTAGAGAAGCACTTCATCAGAGATTCCAAATATGTCTAGGACACTAATTAGTAGTCCATATAGATTGACATTATAGCATCATGTGTGCAACCTTACCAACTGAAAACGACAACTGTCGCAAGGCCTCGATGAATGGCATTGATTCAATGTCACCTAAGGAACAACCGGTGTTAATCAAACAACCTATTACGAATTCTCTGTGCACTATAAGTCTCTTTATATCAAATAATTCTTACCAACTGTTCCCCCCAACTCTATTACACAAACATCTGCTGGGTCCTCTTTTCCATCCACAGGAATTACGGCCACAGACTCAATCCAATTCTTAATAGCATCTGTGATGTGCGGAACCACCTAGCCAAAAAGTGGCAAAAACTAAAATCATCAGCATTTTCTTTATAAATCAAGATAGGAAGCATCCTTTAGTGAGTACAAAGCATTACCTGAACAGTTTTTCCAAGATAATCACCTCTCCGCTCCTTCTCAAGCACCGACTGATTAGGAAAGGAAACATAATGATTATATTTGAGAAATTCTACAACTCAAAAACGTACATGAGTAGGAATCTGCATCAAAATAAATTCAAGCACCTGATATATCTTTCCAGTGGTGATGTTGTTATCTTTAGTAAGTGTAACATCCAGGAATCGTTCATAATTGCCCAAATCTAAATCCACCTTTAAGAAAGAAAACCAAATACTGAACCTGTGAACACATTATTTGATACTTGTGCGCCTCCCAAAATTATTATGTTTGCAAGTGTCTATAATACTATTCAACTTCTTGATGAGTAAAACTTAAAATATGAATAGAGAAAAAAGAAACCTCTCCGCCATCATCAAGAACAAAAACTTCTCCATGTTCGAAAGGAGACATGGTACCAGCATCTGTGTTAAGGTAAGGATCTGCAAAACGTGACAAACAGAAACTGAATTTAAAAAAATTAATTGAAAACAAAAACTACCGTTTGGATTCTGATTCCTAACAAAATCAAAGAAAAAAATGAGTTTATAAAGCAATGATAAGCAAATTGAATGAGAAAGATAAACACAGTCTCATAGCTCCAATCAATATAAAATCAAGCATGCTAAACTATGAAATAGAAGCGCAACATAGCTCCAATTACCAACTAGAACTATGAGCAGATACTTATAACAAAACAATCAGAAGGACCAACATCAATTCTAATCGAATATATACATTTTCCAAACGTAATCGACAAATATTTCATTACCACAATGAAAACAAAATAAAACAGCGAATCAACTGAGTCTAAAATCCGAAAGATGGATAAACAAACAGTAACAGGGTGTAGGATAACCAATTTTAATGGAGGTCACGCGAAGACCACAAGCTTTCAGAACGACGCCTACACTGCTGGCTGTGACGCCTTTGCCAAGTCCACTCACAACTCCACCTGTAACCACCACGTACTTCATTTTCCCTTTCTGCCTGAATTTTCTGCGTATTCAAGTTCTATTCTTTAATTAATTATTGTCCGAGCGGGAAAGGCTTGAAGAAGAGTAAACGCGCGCCTGCTTGTCGCTTGTGAAAGTCTCTATCTGGTTAAGTTTAGGCAAACCTAGGATACAAAGGTGCGGACTTGAAACTTGAAAGTTTTGCTTCCGCCGCCTTCGTTTACCCACTTTGTATTAATGTGGGTTAGTAGTGTTAAAATCATACAAATTTTTATACAATGTAAATAAATTAGTAGAATGATATTATTATTATTATTATTATAGTAAAAAAAATTACTAAAAAAAATATTTTATGTTACATTAATTAAATCTCATCTGAATTTGTACAAATAATTTATATATTTAATATTCCACCAAAGTTTTTTTTTCAAAATGCTATTTTTGTTATAACAGGTATTATGGGACAATAAAGTCTTTTAATCTTTTTTAATTGGGAAAACATAACTGAATTAGTATCTTCTTTTTTTTTGTCGAACTTTGTCTAAATTCTATCTTTGTCATCACACTTTGATATAAATTTGTTTTTTTCATTAAATAAAACGACTGAAAAAGAAAAGAATGATGATGATGATGATAGGCCATCTTGAAAAACAAAAGGCATAAACTACCATGTACACTTGCAACTTGTTAATATCTTTTTGGTCATTGAGGAATTCAGAATATGCCTGCACTCGTTTACTTACTATTTATATTTATATGCTTCCATTCCATTCCATTCCACTATATTTTGCTGAATAACGAATATTTACCTTGGTAGGCTATCTAAATTGACTTCACGAGAGAGAAGAAAGGAAAAAAAAAAACAGAAAAGAAAACACCCTTTCTGTACCCTATCTTTTTTAAAAAAGATAAAATCTTATGGATTCTTTTCAGATAGTCATGGTGGGAGTCGCATCGCCCTTTTCCTCTGTTACATCAACTTTGCTGTTGTTTGTTAGAGACAATCAGACAATCCCTCTCCCCTCATTTTTGTACGAAAAGTCACCACGTGATCGGCAATGGTTTCAAATTATTGGGCTTTTTGAAAAAAAAAAAAAAGGGAAAAAAATGATGGGAGAACTAACCATTATTTATATAGTATTAATTTAAAAATATTATATTACAAATTTTCATATAAAATAATTTACTTTATTATTTTTCAATTAAAATATTTTACATAACTATTACATTAATTAAATTATCCTTTTTAAAAGTTTACAGAATTCGAACGTGTATAATACTCTTTTTTTCGGCACATTCTCAAGTGTATACAGTATAAAATACGCAACACACTCAATTTATTAATTTTTTAATTATTATATTTTAATTATAATATAATATTATTAATAATACATAATATTTTAATAATAATATTCAATTATTTAATAATAAACATAATAGATTTATTTAAACAATATTTAATTAAAAAATATAAATAATAATATTTAGATATTTTTATCAAAGCGTAACCCACAGGTCCAAGCCTATCATACGAACATAATACTCTATATGATCACATGAAATAATATGATCACCTTGGATAACCTATCTGAGGTCATTTGTCGGAGAACCTTTCTTGGACTACTCACCATCAATCTATACTTGGGAAAGAGATCTTCAGCAACTACCATCCGAGGATCCGTCTCGGGGATTTGATCATACATATTCTGTGCGTGACGTCGGAGCTTCAGAGACATCTGTGGCACGTGTAACATCTATAACACTACTATATGGTGTCATCGAAGTCCTGACACATCTCCAGAAAGCACATCGGGAAACTAGTATATCTCGGGAGACCTGGAGGCTCTACCTCGGGGAATATGTGTTTGGAGCCTTGGGGCATACGTGACAGGGGCAGTACCGCGATATCCACACCCTATAATTTCTGTAGCAGGCTTTTAGGACACGTCAGTTGTATTATGACACCTGTTCGTAGTTACGAAATTCTATGATTCTAATATAATTGAAACCAGTAATAATAGGAGATACGCTCTAACTTTTATAGAGAGAATATTTTTACTCACTCACACAAGACACAAAAAATACTTTTCAAATTTTCTCTCTGATTCATTTTGTTCTCATTCCCACACACAAGCAAAAGCCTCACTGACTTAAGCATCGAAAAATTTTCGTCGAGAAATCGACTTTATCCCTAAAGTTCTCATTATTTTGCAATTTACAAAATCAGAGTTCAAGAAAGAAGATAAGCTGGTGCTAGAGGTTGAAGACGACCACAACTTCTTACATCAATATTTGGCATCATATGTGAAAAATCAAACAAAAAGCAAAAAAAAAATCAACTCCAGCGAAGATGACGAACAGTAGAGGTTATTCAACCAGGAGAAATTTATCGAAATAGAGGAACACGGATGGGGGCTCCATTGGTGCTACTATTATAGCAGATGGAGCTAACAATATCTTACATGAAATTTCATAGCACGAGAGCTTCCGGTCTAATGTCAGGAAAGTTCATACTCGTAGATCGTACCATACAAGGGAGACGAAAGAGATGACTCATTTATTGCAGCTACTCCAAGATAATGAACAGTGGCATACAGAGAAAGACCAGTAAATACAAATATTGATAAAAAAAATCGGAGATGAAAAAGATGATACAAATCAATATGTCAGGTACAAAGGTACCATACGAAACTGTGAAGAGTAGTATTTCCCGATCAGAAACCGTGACGAAGAATGATGAAGGGGTAAAGAGGAAGCCCTGGTTAAAAAATATATAGCAGTAAAGAAAAAAAAACTGTCGATGAGCCCCACCTGAAGAAGTTGGGAGGTAGGGATACATGCATGCCTTCCCTTGCCTATGAGAGGCATCATCCTGACTCTACACGGGTGTCTTAAAGCCTAGGACTAGTCCATAAAAAAACTGATGAGACCAGCTTACCCCCAGATGATATAAAGGTGATTTTAAAGCAGAAGTGGAGGAAAGAACGTGAAACTTTCAAGCACAAGCACTCGTGCCATGAAGAAGATTAGGGGACTAACACTAAAGAAAAAGATGTGAAGGCCTTGGTGAGAAAATTGATAGAAGAGATGAACAGTGAGAAGGCGCGTCCCCGAGGTGAAACAATAGAATCTATCCAACAAATAGGACCGTACTCGAAGCACCTTTTGCCTCCAAGATGTTGGGCCAAACTCTACCTCGAAAGTTTAAGATGCCCCAGATTACTCCATTTTCTAGGAAAACAAACCAATCACTACACATGAACTTCTTTCATGAGATGATGCTTGTCTAAGGTCTGAGTGAAAATCAAATGTATCACTTATTTTTACTAACCCTAGAAGGACAAGCGAGAAAATAGTTTGTGGGTTTGACTCCAGGAAGTATCTGAGACTTCAAACAGTTATATGATCTATTCACCACGGAGTTCAGAGGAGCAATTTTCAGTACCAAAACTCTGAGCTCTTTGTTGTTACTCAAACAAAGAAATGGTGAAAGTCTCAGGAGTTTTGCCAAGAGATATCATGAGAAAGTGCTCGAGCTGGGAGCCTTCCATCATTCTTTGGCATTGGAAGGGTTAAAACAAGGGCTAAAAATAGAGAGGGCTTGGTATTCTATATGCAAATCCTCGGTGAAAATGTATGAAGCTGGTCGAAGGAAATAACTTGATGAGATTGAAGTTGAAAATCAAGTAATACTAAAAATGAAGGAAGAGAAACCAGAGGGGGTTCCCCCGAAAGACAATAGTCGATTCAAGAAACCAGACAATAAGAAGTGGAGAAATAATAAGAGAAAATTCTCCGAGGTAAACCATAGGAGAGATAGGGCTCCCGAGTATTACCGGAGTGACAGACATAAGGAGGAGCCTTATGTCAGGGAGAGAAGATCGCCTCAGAGGGATGATACGAGACGAGTGGCTCAGGTAGAAGAAAAAAAAATTCACTCCTCTTAATGCACCCCTTTCCCAGACTTTAGAGGAGGTAAGGAGACGGGGAACCCTTCTGCTAGACCCCGTCCAATCACAAACAAGCCAACTTGATAAACAAGAATAGATTCTGTGAGTTCCATCAAGATGTGGGATACTTAACAAACGACTTCTACGATCTCCAAAATCAAATTAAGCTTTTGGTGAGGAACTAGAGGTGGCAATTGTGCCGTGCCGTGCCGACACGGCACGCGAAATGGAAGTCCGGACGGGCCTTCGGGCCGTGCCAGACTCAGGCACGCATAGTAACCGTGCCGGGCCAGGCACGGCTAGGGGTGGCAATTCGTGTTAACGAATCGTATTCGTATCGTGTGTATATATATACGAAAAAATTTTAAACCAACACGAATACGATTCGTTTATTATTCGTGTTAAAATTTTAAATTCGAATACGATTTGTTTATCAAGCGAATAACACGATACGACACGATTACAAACGATTATTAAACATTTCGTATTCGTATTATTATACGATTACCACACGATTAACGTTTACACACGATTGATTTATTTGGATACGATTTAACACGAATTCGATCTGATTCGACATGAATTCGATCCAATTCGATACGAATTCGATTCGTTTAATATTAAATTAAAATATATAAAATATATTATAATTATAATTTTTTATAGCAAAAATAAAAAAAAATCCAACACTACATTCAATTGAATTGTAAATAATCCATTTATTTTAAAACCAATCTATAGTCTATCAAAAAATATCTAACACTAAATGCAATTGAACAAGAAACAATCCATATTCAATACTAACCAATCCATAATCTAACAATGTCATTTTCTTCTCCAGTTTCTCAAAAATCAAACAAGAAAAAATACTAACAAAGATTTAACAATCCATATTCATTACTTTGATAATCACCATCCAAAAAGAAAATTACAACCTCAATTCCTCATTGCAATCTAATATTAACATTTATTGCATTGACATATCTGCAAAACAATTATAAAATTTGTTAAAATCTTAATTCACCTTATAGAAAAAATCATTAAAAAATCCAACACTACATGCAATTGAGTACTAAAATGAAGCAAATATTCAATTTAATTTAAAATCAATCCATAATCTAACAATGTTATTTCCTTCTCCAGTTTCTCAAGAATCAAACAGGAAACAATATTTACAAAGATATAACAAAATTCAGCATCAACTACACCAATTCACACATGTAAAACATGACAAGCCAAACTTTAGAAAAGTAAACAAGATAATTCATTACTTTAACAATTACTATCCAAAAAGAAAATTACAACCTCAATTCTTCATTGCAATCCAATATCA